>OZ024922.1:10760705-10785705 GCA_964017225.1 Netelia inedita
TATGTCGATACCTTAAATCCTTTTTTTTGCTATTCTTCGAACGAGCCTGTCGAGCCCCCACGTTTAACTTTCGAACAGCAGGAAACGCGACTCACATATATGCACACCAAGTCGTGAGATTATTACATAGAGAACGCGGTACAGCACTCGAAGGAGTTACAAGAGTGCGTGGGCCCTTCTCTCTCATCTCTTCCGTTTTGCTCTCGCGAGCAAGTAGCTACGGTACCAAAGAGAGAGAGAGAGAGAGCCATAGTACAGATTTTCTCGGAAGACTATATGCCGGCGCGGTGACTATTTCGAAGACTACATGAGCTAGCTGTATACAACACAAATATACATATATATATATGGGTATGGGTGTATTTGTGAATATATATACAATTATATACGGTGTTCGTATACGGGCGGCGAAAAGAGCCGTGGGCAACTCATTCACAAGAGGCTGATGTACGAAAGAGCATTGTACATATATGTATATGTGTGTATATATGTGTATATATATATAGACGGTGCTAGATACTAACATGCACCTTCGAGAAACGTGTACCTCTGTGATATGCTAGAAGCGCGTCGGCTATCCGCGAGGGAAGCGAACGTTGGGAGTGCGGTGCGTCACAAAGAGCCCGCTGCAGATATGCTTGTTCGCATATGAATCGAGATGAAGGAAGATAGAAAGAGATTTAAACGAAAATTGAGAAGAAAGACGGTACATTTATTAAAACATTTTTTTTTAGACATCTTGAACGTAAATATTTGTTAATTTCGGAGAGTGTCGACCCTTGTCTCTTGACAATTTTTCATCATCAAAATATCTTGTCTTACGATCGGTTCAAATTATTTGATAATTTTCATTTAGCCGTAATAAAATTAATTCTAAATTCGTCGTGTCGATTTGTCGAAAAATGGATTCTTGGAAAACAGAGATCTTTATAATTTTTCTATTTTTAATGGCTAATAATAAAGATCGATTTCGATGCCTAATATCGCGGTAACGTAGGAATATTTCCGCTCTTTCTGGATCTTTGTTTCGCCCTCTCTCTCTCTCTCTCTCTCTCCAATACATACCTATATATTTATTTATATAAGTATATATTAATACCTGCGACGTCTCGGCAGGTGCGCGCCCGGGGAACGCCCGGTCGACGATCGCGCTCCGCCGTCTCTTTTCTCCGGCTCCTTTGCCTAGGGCGGACCTGCGCCATATCTACCTATCTCTCTCACGACGCTTTTTTTTTCTCGTTACCTCCGGTCGTATATCAGATACTACGCGCAAAACGAAAAGGGTCACACATACTCACTGGTACGTAATACGTATGCAGGCATCGTCTTCGAATTAATGACCACGCGAGAGGTCGTCTTATATCGCTAACCGCGATATATATTCGCCGCAACGACTTGAGAAAAACGCTCGTCAATTCTTTCGACGATAAATCGAAAATATATTTTTATTTTATTTTCTCGTCTACCTTAAATTCTTTCTCATCCGATATATTTACCCCGTCTCGCTCTCTTTCACTCCTTACTCTCGTTACGCTCTCGAAATCCTCAAAGAAAATCGCGCCTCGCTACAAAAGTCCCTCGGACGTTTATTTACATCGCGTCGTATCGCGACCACTTCGACATAAGCCTCATTATTGGCTATATACATATATGCCCGTAGTGTATAAAGCTCTCGAGAATTCTCGCTTGTTAGTTACTCGTTCGCTAAATGCAAACCGCGCTCTCTCTCTCTCTCTCTCTCACCCCCGTACTTTTGGTCGTAGCGAGAAACGCACGTTGATGCCTTAAACAGCGGGGCCGTTTAATAAATACGTCGATCGTAAACTATTTCGGCGGTCAAACATTAAATATCAACGTATTACAAAGGCTTCACCCCCTCCCCCCACCCCTTCTCTCTTATCTTCTTTCACACACTCATTCGCTCTCTTTGATCGTTTTCGTACTCGTCTCTCTCTCTCTCTCTTTTTCTCTCCCTCCTCCCTCCGTGTCTCTCTGTTTTTCCTGTATACTCGTTTCTCCGCGCATTTCTCGTTCCATCGGTGCTCTCTCGCTCGATACGTCCGTGTACATACGCGTACGTGTGTGCGTGGACGCGCGCGCGAAACGGCGTTCGCAATAAATCTGCACGTCGTATAAAAGGTTTCTCGCGGGGCGCGAGCGCGAGCCCAGCGCGCGTTCCCCTCCCCCTCCCGCCCACCCCCCCCCCCCACCCACCGACGCCTGTCGACCCTCGCAGTCTCTCGCGTTCCCTCCGCCCCACCACTTTCTTCTCACTGGCCTCCATCCTCGTCTCTCCTTGTTTCGTACTATTATTTCGAGAGCCACGGCCATATACAATGATACAAGCGACGTGTCACGATAAAACATCGTAGTATGTATTATGCCGTGTGTGTGGTACGTGTGCGCGAAGCCGAATATATATAGTCAAGGCCCGGGGTGGTTAGGTATGCGTACATATATATATATACATATATACATTATCGTGTGAGCGTCATCGTTCGGCAAACGTGCTGCGAGATCGTGGAATTCGTAAGAAGCTCCCTATCTCTCTCAATATTTCTTTATATATATTCTCTCCTTCGTCGTCTTCTTCTTCTTCTTCTTCTTCTTCTTCTTCGTCGTCGTCGTCGTCGTCTTCGCTTTCCCGTATGAGGAACGCGATGCAACCGGATGTTTATCATAATCTATGTGTCCCATCAGCGAGCATCCCTGTCACACGATTAGATCAACCACCGTGAAGTCTCGGAAAAATTCATCGACTAAAATTAATGAGAAACCCGACTCGTCGAGCTCGGAATTATTTATTATCTTTATATACTATTATTATTATCATTGTTCGAACGAACTTTATTTCTTCGAGTAATGCTCAACGTATTTACGTTCAATAAATTACAAAATTATGGTTGTAGGCAGAAACGTGAAAGCATTTAACACCTCGTCTCGTTATACATATTCTCACTGTCTCGCGTACGCGAGTTCCTTTAGATAATAATCCTCCGACGCGAAATTAAGAGAAATAAAATACCACGTGTTCGCAAACTGCAAAATTGCAGTTACATAGTTACTCGCAAATATTTTCGTTTTTTTCCCATTTTTTTTATCATCCGTTTCAGGTACGTATGCGTTCGATGTACAGCAGGGGCAACAAACTCCCTGGGAGAGACGCAACGTGTGGTTCGTACGAATGTATTATTCCGAGCTTCGGTCGTAGTGGTAGTTGCAGCAGTCGTTTCGTTCTATCGTCCGCCAGACCGTATAACGCGTTTGGTACACTTGCCGACAAAAAAAGAACGTACACACTACAAGTGGCCAAATCACCCTTGCACACACATACTTACAGATTTTAATATATATATATATAGCGTAATACGGGAAGAAGTAGAGTATACATCACCGTGTACGAGGTCCGGGTATCTAGCGAGTATGGCAATTGGCGAGAGAGCTTTCTCTCTCCCTCTCGCCCTCTTACTCACCCTCTTTCTCTCTCGTCCACCATTCTCCCGCGCTCAATCGGCTATCCGGTGTGATATTCGCGCGACGAACGAGAAAGACTCCTTTTCGCGAGACGAGAGCTATAAGGCTACTCTATACGGTATGTACTAGAGCCCCCGGACGAGGTATAACGACTGTGTTGCGCACAAGCACACGTGAGTGGCGAGAGGCCATGAAGTCTCCGGAGGCTTCTCGCTCCTCTAACCCGATCTCGGAAACGCGTGTAAGAAGCACCCGTTTTGCTCTCACACTAGGGAAATATGACGAGGGAAAATCAACGACGGTGGCGAAAGGAGAGACCATTTTACGTGTATGGACAGAGGTGTTATAGGGGATGGAGGTGGGAAATATGGATAAGTAAGATTAATTTGATATCTGAGATAGTTTCGAAACGTAAAATGACAAAAATTGACGATATCGTTGTTGGGAGTATGACTCAAATGTTGAATAGTTCTAGGACTATAGTCGATACTCGGATAATTCGAAATTCGTAGAATCGTTTTATAGTACGAACCCTCGTTTTTCAATTTTGGACGATCGCGGTGTATTCTCCAATTTTGCCTAAATATGAGATTATTCAATTATTGTATGATTCATTTTTATAGTAAAAAACCATACCGATGGATAATGAACGAATATACGATAGAATTCTATTTTCTCCATCAATTTTACGAAACGAGGCAAGGGATGCGTCGTGCTCGAAACGCTGCGAAAAGTGTGACGACGACTGGAGGCGGAGGGGTAGGTGCGTGGCAAAAGAAGGGAAAGAAACAAAAATCTCAAGAGGCACGCAATACGTGCCGCTTGTGACGGTAAAACCCTCGCGAGGAACGAGAGGATCTTGTTTTGTCTTCGAGTGGTGTGTGCCAGAGCCAGTATATACTTCTTCTTCGCACCCCTAGTTCTCGCCTCGGGGTACTTCTGTGTACATCCACCCGCCAAAGTTAGATCGTGACTACGGTAAAGAAGACGAGTTAGGGAGGGAAAGAGAGACTAGAGCGTGACACGAACCGACGAATGCGTATAATCAAGTCGCCTCGAGCTGTTCACCTCCACCCCAGTACATCGCACACACTTGACCCGATTTTCGAACGTCGACTAATGACTCGCTCATGGGGTTAGCCCGTTCTCCGAAAGTCATGCTTCTCTATATGCTCGTATACACTCATCTACATCTACATATATATATATAGAAATATAGAAATTCGATATGCATGCCTCAACGCCTTTCGGGAAAATCTCCTTCAGTTAGGAAACCGAGATTCACTGGGCCTGCGAACGACCGGTTTTCAATATGTATGTGAATTGCGCGCGCATAACTACCAACCACATGCCGCTCTCGTCATTTACTCGTGTCTCTCATTTTGCAGATGTCTTTCTCTCCTTCTCTTTTCTCTCTCGTACTTCTCGCTTAGTTTAGATTTCCAGTGCACGAGCGTATAAATTCGCAAATCTTTTCGTTAAATCTCGCGATGCAATACTGTGCGATGGATACGCTAGGTGTATAAAAGAGAATTATGTATTGAGGCGATTAAACAGTTACGCCAGAGAAACGGCAGGGTTGAGTTTAACGACTCGAATAAATTCTGTTTCGAATATTTATAGCGATTAAAAAATACGACTTTTGCGTGCAACGCGGGAATTATTCGATCAAAAGAAAATTAGGACGTAATTTTTTTTCGGTTAACATTGTGCCAAATTTCAAATAACGCGAATGGGCTTCCCGCAGCATTAATTGACGATGAGATAGCTTTTCATACGACTTTGAGAAAATATTGAAAAAAAACACTAAAAAAGATAATAAACAATAATACTCGACTAGAAAGGGTTGGAAGCTTTCGCGTCGTTGAAAAGCTCAGCAACATCGGCTTGCCTCCTATCAACTATACACTCGTGCGTTTACTATCTGCGGTCAAAAGATTTACGTATAAACGTATGCAGGCACATTTTCACAACCCGCGTTTGTTCCATCCCTCCTAGTCTCTCGATGCTTTTACCGGTTTTCCCATCTAGAAAAGCTTCGGAGCACCCCCATTGATACACCCTCCATTCTAGGCAAAGCTTTTCTCGTCCTCATTCATTCGTGCGTCTACGGCATTATCAACCTTATGGCAAAATCCCTTTACCCCCACTTACCTCAGCCCGTTCCTCCTCGCGTCTTCATTTATAGACTACATAAATTGTAGCAACGTTAGCGCGTCAGCCTCGCCCTCTCGACCTGCATAGAGGCAAAATTTAATGCGTCGTGCACGGCTACCTGATGGTCCCTTCCTATATATCGCGTATATCTATGTATACAGCCTTCCGTTTTCCAACCACACGAATCTCTCGGTGCTTCAATAGAGCCAACTCTGTTTCCTGCCCGAGACCGAGGAAGCGCATCTCCCAAAGCCTTTTGCGAAAGCCCCCCCCCCTCCGTCCATCCCGTTTTTCTTTCCTTCTTGGCTTTCTGAAACCCGCAACTTTACAATCCTCGTTTTGCTTCGACTATTTGGATTTAACGTGCATCATGTATATGTAACTACGTATAAAGCGCATAAGTATACATGTACATTCAGACTATAAAGGTTACAACGGGAGCTGCAATAAACCAAAACACGAATGTGCATTCGCAAATTTTCATCAACGAAACTCTAGCCCGATCATCGGGCTAGAAAAGTTACCACGATGTGTATAAATTCTAAGGGTTGAGATACAGTCCGTACGTTTTAATCGTTCCGGCTCACGCGTTCTTCCCCATTGACGCGCGAGTTTGTAAAAAAATAAAAAAAGAGGCTCGGCTATCATTGAAAAGTTTCCGTTGAAATTTAGTTCGCGTTGAAGAACCGTCGCTGAAAAAAAAACACGGTTTCCATTGAATTTGCGATATTGATCCGGGGGAATGCGAGCTGTCGAATATTTTTCTGGGTTATTTCTGCTTTCTTTTTTTTCTTTTTCTTTAGCTTTTTATTTCTCGTTTCAGCACGTACGTCGTTCGTATTACCGACATACTTTCCTCGAACGCTTTGTCGCGGCGACCGTGCGCCGTGAGTTTTCGGTACCCTCGCGCGGGGTTGTCGACCGGGGGTGCGCGCGTGGGTGGCTGACGTCGGTGACACGGTTGCTTTTCCCGTCCACAGATGGCGTTACCGTGCCCGCGGCGAGTAAAGAAAGATAGGCGCGTTGTCACGCGACGAATTGATAAATTAATATTTTCAAATCGATAAATACAATTAATTAATTAATTAAAAATATGTAAACGCGTTGTTTACGCGATACTAAATAAAAATAACGAAAATCCTAAGTATGAAAAAAAGGAATGTATAAACGTATTGCTCTCGGTTGAAGAAAATTACAGGCTGCTAACGAGAAAAAAAATTATATTCGATTCTCCGTTTACTTCGCAATTTGCATCGTCATCACCATCATCATCATCATCATTATCATACGTTCGTCGCCGTCGTCGTCGGGGAGTTGATGAGTGAAGCGAGCAAAGACACGAAGACGGCGCGTGCGGCCAAGCGTAGAGAATAAGGGATGCGCTCTAATAGATTGCTCGTCTGCACGTCATCAACGCTCGCGTGTGCGTGAATGCACGCATGCGCATATCTATACGTATACACATATACGTGTATATAAGAGCAGTCCGTATGGAAGTAACAGGCTCGCGCGTATACCGAGAAAAGTGATGCAAACGGTTAAACGTAAGAGACGTATATATATATAATTGTATGTGCATTATAGAGACACTCCCTTCATCGACACAAGGTGTGGAACACATTGCCGAGCACATCTCCTTCTTTCCAGCAGTAGTTTTTGTTTTTTGCTCACCGATTGCCATATAACCTCACTTTATTCGCGTCTATCCTTCTTTCACTCAACTCTCTCGTCTCTGATCCGTTTCTCATGTGCCGGACGTCGCGACACGCAGGAAAAATTAGCGGTTCTACAGTTTTTGTCCCCAACCCTCCGGAAGACTAAAAACTCGGACATTTTCACATCGAGCGTCTTATTTTCTCAACCACTTAACAAGCTTTAGTCTAGGTATATAACGAGGCTGGAAAATCATACGGAAAAAACCCGCGGCGCGCTACAATCGCGCGTGTGACGAGTTACCGAGGGGACGTGTGCTGCCATCTTTGACACTTGCGACGAAATCGGTCATCGAATCTATTCGCCTGTTACAAGCGAGCAGTAAGCGGAATACATGATGATTTCACCGAGTTATTCGTAAGTTATATATACCGTATTGTAAGGTACGCGAGAAACGAGAAACTGGGAAGATATCGCGCGTCGCTCAAAGCTCAAAGAGATCGAGAGGCCATACAGCTATTCGTTTATAAGTGTACACGTAGAGTCAAGAAACCAAGTGATGAGCGAGCGAGCGAGAGAAACGGTGAGAAAGAGTGAGAGGAACAAATATATGGCGAGAAAGAAAAGTCACCGAGAGGTATAGTCGTCTCCGGATAAGGGCCTGTAGTCGAAGCCGTCTCTCGTCGTTCTCGTCGTCGTCGTCGTCGTCCTGTGATCGTCCTCACGCGCGTCTACGTCTTCTCTCTTTCCCGTTGTATATACTTCACTCCGTTTGTAGACTTCTCTCTCACGCGCGTCGATCTCCCTTTCGTCCCTCCCTCCCACCCTCCATCCCATCCTCCTTCACAGCATCCCTGCCCGCGTGCATTCGCTCGTGTATCCGTGGAAATGCCAAGTTTCGTGCGCGCACACACACACGAATCGTTCCGTTTCGTGTTGGCTGCTTCTGCTTCTACTGCTACCGATCGCGACAAGAAATTGCGAACCGAGCGAGAGGAGGGCATAACGAGATGGTGTAGCTAGTCGCTTCGGGAGTTAAGGGTGAACATAAGGCGTTCGCGTGAAAATGGTATAGGAGAAGGTTGGTGTTGTTGGAGAAGGCTGTTTAGTAAAAAAAAAGGAGCGAGGTAGCTGAAGAGATACAGCGATTGGCAGTCCAAGACCTCGAAATTTGGTTCATCTTGTCAGGATGTTAATTTTATAAATGATCAATTCTTTCTGATGGTGAACAAAAGGGGTGAGCAATAACACTAATAAGTAACATAAATAAGTATAAAAATAATTTTATACTTATTCATCAATGTTTGTTAATTCGAACGATGATCACTTGTATTTGTGAGAAATCATAAATATTAATGCTATATGGTTCTTCCTAGCCTCGATAACTCGAAATAATAATTATCAATAAAAATCGTCGTAAAATTATTTTTCGGGACTCCCAGATAAATAAACGCGCCAGAACATGGTGGGCGGAAGTTACGGTTGCCGATCACCGTACGATTTGTTTCGCCAGTCGTCAATCGGCAAAACAGAGTGAGAGAGAGTGTCAATAGCTGCTCTACCGGCTTAGATAGACCGGAATAGACATCCGGCAAAGTTAAGAATGAAGGGAGTAGAAAGGGGGTGCAAAGCGAGACGGAAGAACGGACGGAGAAGAAGAACGGATGGAGAAAAGAGCCACGTCAGGGGTATATAGTGGCGCGTCAAAGCTCGGATCTCCATGTCGCTCGGGCTCTGTGCTTTGAAATTACAGAAATGGAAAGTGCAACAGCACATCCAGAGAGAGGACGAATGGACAGAGACGAGCCGGAATGGTGCGCTAAGATGTTGGCACATTCGCTCTCGGGTCGTAGACTTCAATCCGCATCAGAGAACTCGAGTCAACAACTAGTTACCGGAGAACGTTTCGTCGGCTGCGTCTAGAACTCACTATACGGTCTCTGTAAGGTTGCCTGTCGTCGTTCCAGCCTGTCGTCGTATTCGTCGAGTTCTATCTCGTCTGCCTACGTCCAGCGGTAATAGAATGTCTACAGGCTGATCATACTACACGCACATACACGCGCGCACACCCACACCCACACCCATATGTGTATATATATATGTATTGGCGTGTATACATGGTGCAGAGGATTGGTACACTCGTTTCCAAGCGTGTCGGCGAATTTAATGCACGAGAGGAGTTTGCGAAAGCCAAGATTCCTCGAGGATGATTTGTCAGGGAGGACTGTATACCCGAACGACGGAGCCTCTGATGATGTCGAGATGCTCGTTTGGTGTATCGTTCCGCCGACTGTGGGCAGAAAAGGACGTGGAACGAGAAATACATCGTTGGTGAAGTGGAATTTGGCCGATTTTCAGTTTCACGGTTAATCAATTCGAGTTATTCTCCTTGGCAGTGTATCGTTGCAATAATTAATTTGTGAAATATCTAATGAATTAATTTTTGACAATTAGTCATTTACGAAAATTATGTACGATCTCGACAAATTAACTTTTTTTTCATTCTCGTTTGGACGTTAAACTATCAAATATGACGAAAACGAAAAATTTAGACGAGAGATATTGAGTGATGGAAATTTGAATTTTATTTTATATTATATATTACGTTATAAAGTAATTATTTTCTGGCGAAATATCAGGTTGATTTTAAGCGGTCTTTTACAATCCACCTCGTATATTTATCGAATGCCGGTAGGCAAACAAATAAGAACAGCGCGAATCACAAGTGTAGGTGTTTTTCCCCTGGTCATTACCAGAGTCACACGACACGGCAATGGTGCGACGTGTTATCGGTTAGAGAAACACACCAAACCGCGATACGACCAGGGAAGAGAGAAATTGGATTCAAGAGAGAGCTCGTAATTCCGTTACGAATTAAACCCTGAGTAAGCCCCTACACACACACACACACACACACAAATACATTGGGCTTTGCTCTCGTTTCACGTACGAACCTGCTTACATAACCCCATGAATTTCAAGCGGAAAATCGATGGAAGAGGCAAATGCTTGGGAAACGAAATAAAATCGACTCGTACCCACACATCGTAGGTTTTTTTTCTCCCTTCACGTTTTTTTCCTTCTTTTAATATTAAACGAACGACCAGGCGCAACGCGATGATTCACGAGTAAATATTAAATACCTCGTGCGTCGTTCCATGACGCGCAAAACAATGGAAACACGAGACTCGTTTTCTGCAGACGGCTTTTTTGTTTGATTTGCGCACCATCCACCTCACTTCAGGGCTCTCTCGGGGACTCTTCGCGCGACGACGAGATTTAATTGGGATTAATCGAGTTTTCACACTCGCGACCTCTCGTTCACTATTTTATATAATACATATATATATATATATATATATATATATATATATATATATATGTGTGTGTGTGTTATATATAAAATATATGTATATATCATTCGCCACGTCGTTTTTTAAAAATAAATTTGTCCGCTAAATGAAAGCTTCTCGATGACAAAAAAAAGGTCTAAGGCTCGTTCCCCCAATTGCCAATGACAAGACAATCGAGAATTAACCTCCCAAGTGACGTTGCTCGATTCAGGGATGAATTTTTCTTGTCTAAAGTCTATATTAAATTTACTAACGAATGACGAAAATAAAGTTCGTTAAACGAGATTTAATCTTTATTTCTTTGTTTTCTGACATCCTTTTAACAATCGAAATTTTGGTGATGATACTTTTAACGATGTTCGCGTCTCGCGCCGTCGAGGCTTTATTATCTCGGCGGTACGCTAATCTGCTCAAACGAGGCATTAATTTGTCCAAACGAGACAAAAATCTTAACGAGTCTTCACGCTATAGCGCGAGATGAAGAGAGAGAGAGCGAGAATATGAACGCGAGAAGTACAAGACGCGAGATCAGACAACGTATCATTACGGGGCAAATATCAGCAGAAGCGAGGGGCATTTAAAGTCTTGGGTCGTTATGTGTCTATTGCTGGGGAAAATTGTTCACTACTATATATGCTTCAAGAACGTTCCTTACACAGCTGCGGCTGCTGCTGGTACATCGTTGGAAAAGACACGCGAGGTATTAGTAGTTCCAGTATTCACTGAAAATAGTTACGAGAAAGTCTCTCTCTCTCTCTCTCTCTCTCTCTTTCTCTCTCTCGATCCATCTATCTATCCTTGTCGATCATTATTGGACGATATCGCGATGGCAAGTCCGTAATTTGCCTCGAATATATTCAAACGACCGGATGCGAACCAGTCACGGGAACGTGAGACGAATACGTTCGATAGAGTCTGCTCGCTCACAGAGACGATTAGGAATTTTCAAGCATTTCGCTCACTCACTTTCCCTCTCTCTCTCTCTCTCTCTCTCTCTCTCTCTCTCTCTCTCTCTCTCTCTCTCTCTCTCTCTCTATCTATCTATCTATCTATCTCCTTCTTGTACCAACGAAGTCGAACGAAATGAGTACTGGCGGGCATGAAATTAGGCGAAATGTAGAGCGAATGCGGAATGACGTGGAGAACGTAGAATTTTGCGGTAATATCGAAAATGCCAACACCGAAAGTTTCCTGCAGCTAAATTATGTTGAAATTAATCGAACTATTTCGATAATTTGCAAAAAATTGACAATTTTGGTTCAATTTTGTTACAATAATATGTATATCATTTTTAAATTGAAATATTGATATTATATCTTTTATTGTATAGTCGGTTCTCCGCCAAAATCAACGAGATGGACACTCGCATTTTGCCCTGCAACTGCAACCAATTCTAACCGACATAAACATTTTCTCGTTGAGTATGAAGCGTTAATCTCATAATAAGATATTAAGTTTTTTAAATAATTAGAAATTACTGTATGTGACGTAAACAGCCATAATTTAAACTGAAGTTTTACACCGGTATGAATACCAACAATTTTAACGAGGTTCTTGTCTTCTTGTTGATAATGAGTACTGTTGTCAAGAAGGTAAATCATTTCGACAAATATTATTTAATTTTTGTATAAATATCTCTGTCTGTGCATCGAAATGCAGTTATCGATGGTTCTGGTCATGTCCGATATGCTTTGACGCATTTTGCCGAACTCGCGTGCCTCAAGGCACGTATCTATCTTTGGTTTCACCAGAGAAGGCGTTTCCCAGCTAGGCTTCACGAATTTATCACTAATATTTTCTCTGATGAATGCAATGCTTAACTTGGTTTGCTAGAGACAGAAAAAAAAGAACAGTCGAATTAATTCAACACCAGCACAATAATTCTTAAAATTTGGACTATAACCGTAAAAGATGGAGCATAATTTATCAAATTTTAACGAGCAAAAATTATTTTTTTCCCGGCAGAGATAAATTTTTGAATGATCAAATAACGTCGTTAGCTCGTGCGCTTTATTTAAATCGCATTCGCGTTAATTATAGATCGATTTAACGATATCTTAATTGTCCAAAATAATAGAAGTTTAGAATCCTTTGACTTTGAAATAAAAACAGACTCGTCTTAAAATGTCAAGCAGTACAGAAGAAAGTATTGTAGTAATGTTTACAATATCGTTATGATGCGTAGGCTACCCGTAAGTTATCCCATTTATAATAAAACACTTACACTTTTTATACGGTCGATTATGTCTTCATTTTCAATTTGAACCTCGGTACCGTTCAACCACATTTTACCGATTTCGGTTATGGTAGCCTTTGCGTCGTCTGTGTCGCGATTAAAAGATGCCCAGTGCCTGTCTAGGGCATTCGGGTAATCCGCATTTCCATCGCGCCATGTAGAAATGCAGTCATTCACTATTCCTTCCACCAGACCTTTATACGGTAGTAGCTGATCGTAAACAATTCGACAGGCTGGAAACACGTGTACACCCGGGACGATTAGTGCATGTTCAGCCTGTGTGGAACCAATTTTTCTTTAGGAATTGCAATTTCTTTCTACATTTTGTAAAACGCTGTCAAAAATGTCGCTGCGTATTTACTGACCCTCTCGAAATCTGCTTTTATTTCATCATGGTACGTTTTGTTGTGTTGGGTAGCCTCGGCTAACGCTGCTGCGTTGTATTTCATAAAATCTGAACGATCTTTATCGTATTGTGTTTTGAGCTCGTTCATGAGACTGTCAATTTCAGCGAAGGCATTAGAACGTGTGCATGCGACCTTTTGGCACCCATCTGCCATCTATGAAATGTTTACAAATCATTTGATTGATAAAAGCGTTTCAGAATGAATTAAATACAATAAAAACGAAAGAAAGATAATTTCGTCTCAGTCCAGACATCACATGACAACGAGTTGTTGGGGTTTCCCAAAGCTCTTATACAAATGACAAGAAACTTACCGAAATGCAGAAAACGGCCAGCAGAATTATCGCGAACTTAAACATCGTGTTTTACTTGCTGTTTGGAAAAAAAACTAACGATACCCTCGAACTAACCGTGGCTTATACGGACCGTCGATAGCTGTTATATATGTATACTGTTGGCGTTAGTAAAATACAGTTGAATAAACGGTTGCCCTTCCACGTTCCTGAAATTATAAATATAATTACTCGTTATCTTTTACGTGACCACTTAATGAGCTTTTTTCATTTGACCAGGTGCACACTGTTTACATATAATACGGTTCTATGAGATGTACGTAAATATTAGGCAAAATAAGACATGAGGATACAAAAATTGTCATTTATATTTCATAATCGCTCTGATTCGCGGTGGTAAGTGTAAGAATCAATTGTTATTCTATCTTCACGTAAAAATAAAAAATAAAACTTCGATAATCCAAATTTTTCGATTTTTTATTGTTGAGAACTGAAAATTTTTCATCATTTAAGCTAAACGTGATTTTCAACGGCTATATCGCCACTTATTAGGTCAATTGGCTATGTCAATATTGTTGACATATGATAAACTTCTGATATATCAACAATAAATAACTTACTTAAAATCACATTTTTTCATATACGTTGTCTTCTTTCGTAATGAGGTAGTAAAAATTCAAATTTGTGATTGAAAAATGAGATTATCTTAATGCGATAAAGATCACGTGTATCGATGATTGAACGTCAGAAAATTACGTGTATCTCTGATTATATATTAAATTTTCGACCATGCGTATGAATTAATTAGCAATCTTCAATCTCGTGATCGCATCGAGCATACTCGTGTGTTTGTATATTTCTCGCGGTATTAGGTACGACACTTTAGTTCACACCCAAAAAATGTATTTATACATCTTTTAATCTTCCGTCCATCGATTATTTTTTACGAACTCAAAATTTGATTTTCTTATAAATAAAAAATTTCAGACAATATAATTATATTCCGTAGATTGACGCTAGTACAAGCCATTATGAATATTTATAATTTATTGTTGTTTATTGTTGCTAATTAATAATACAAATTGGAAGTTCATAATGTGATGTAGAAAAGTCTAACGTAGACGTTACAATGTCGTTTTTCCAGAGCATTTTCCTAGCACGTTTAATTTGAACAAATGGCAAAGCAGCTTTCAAAGTTTGTTCACCTATAGCACCGGTTTTAGATATTTGGGATAACATTCTCGTTGATGGGAATAACAGGTAAATTACGTGAATCTGCCGTAAGAACTTTTTCCTCTATATTACGTATTGCTTTTTCAGAGATTATTAGATGATAAGGTGCAAATCTTTCACGAGCTCGTTAATATCAAAACACGTGTGGCACGGCAGACATTTACATTTTTGATCGGTTTACCTGTTAAATAAAACCGTATGTCATTTTTCATATAGGGACCCTTTCAACTAAACATATATTATAGACTAGAATGTTCTTCCTTCGAATTTCTTGGTATAATACTTCGAATTTAGACTGTTTAACTCGTCGATTAATATGTACAACTCAAGTTGAAATGATCCTGACAAAAAAAATACGGTTCGGCCAGTTCGGCAGATCCACGAGTCATTTGAAAATAATATTAGCATCGTTCTTATCGCGTGGCGTTACAACCAATATTATACGCAGCGCTATTTTGACATTTGTAAACATTTATTTGCAAAACAACAACGATATCTCGTTATCGAGCTCGTTAGATTATTTCCAGTGAAGGATGGCAAATTATTATCATACATTAAAGCTTTCGAACGTTCAACAATAAGCTTGTAACGTACCTAGGTATTTAGCCATTTCGAGAAGACTCGACTTCTTACGGTGGGTGTGGCTAATATGCGACGTAACTTTTCCACTCGTTTTAGTTTTATCAGAAATAAATATTTAGATCCACAAAAAGTACTTATACGTTCATTTCTATGTTTACCGGGCCTTTTTTATATTTTCAAAATATTTACGAAACCCCTATTGTAGACTTTGATCCATTGAAAAGCAGGAATACAATATTCCAATGAATATTCAACACTCGTTCATCCCTAATTCTGCGGGACATCGGAGATTAAAGTGCAACAGTCACTCGATTCGTTCCTCACAAACTCACCATCTCCTGTAGAGAGAAAGAGAGTCAGAAAGAGAGCGAGAGATAGAGAGAGCGAGAGAAAGAGAGATCCTTTCCAGAATCCCTCCCTCCCACCCAATTTTTTCTCCCATGGTGTGCTGTATGAATAACGATCGCGACCCGGGGCATTCGCGAAATATACCACGACGTTAATACGATACGAAGTTTCGAATTTCCGCGGGTATTCGAAAGTTACGAAGCGTCTCTCAGCAAGGGAGGGACGAAAGATCACGAACGAGAAAGAGAGAGAGAGAGAGAGAGAGAGAGAGAGAGAAAGGGAAGGAGCGAAACCACGCGAGGCGGGAGAGTGGAAAGACACACCGCGAGAAGGAGGAAAGCCGGTGAGGGTGTTGGCGGTAAGGCGAGAGAAACGCGCGCACCACACGGCAGAGAAGAGAAACGGGACGAGAAAACGAAGGGAAGCGGAGGATGAATCGGGAATTTATGGAACGATGGACTTTGCGACGATGAAGCGAACGCGTCACTATCTGCATATATAGGTACATATATATATATGAATACTTTTATGTATATAGCACACACGTATAAACGCATATATATGTATATATATATATATATATATGTGTTACTGTAAGAACCCATGCGGCAGTATAAGTGAGCTCGAAACCGCGCGCGCCGCCCGAGAGCCCGGTGAGCCATTAAATATACCTGCCTCGTAACAGTAATATACCTCATTACTCGCGCATAACAGTAACTCCCGACTGAGTCTGTAATTCCACCTTCTCTTCTCTCCTCTTTGCCATATATACATACATATATATATGGTCTCTGGGCTGTTCTGCCTTTTGCTCTCGCTCGCCCAGACAGGTGTCCAATTCGAGGTCCTGTGCGCTCAGACGCGCGCCCGAGCACCGCCTCCGTCTCTTCCTTCGTGGGGTAGAGTGAGAGTAATACCTATAACGTCGTCCTACACTCTCTTTCTCTCTCTCTCTCTCTCTCTCTCTCTCTCTCTCTCTCTCTCTCTCTCTTAGCTCGCGTGAGTAATTAGCTAGCCCGGCGTCTCTCCCTCTCGGCATAATTTCTCGTTCCTCCTGCGTCCTTTTTTCGGTTAGGGGATTCACCTTTACACATTGCTCGTCTATATATATACATATATATTTATTTATTTATTTATTTCGTTTTTCTTTATTTACGTTCAAGTGCGTATATAATCGAGTCGTACGCGAACTCGCTTCGACATTTTTTATTGCGACGAGTCCAATGCGTGACACATACGGCTTATATATATGTATATGTATGTATATATAACATGCACCGTCGACCTGCCTTCCAAACATCACGCGATATATATATGTATATATGTATGCGTGTACGTGTGTATTTGTCGGTGTCTTTTCTTCCCCGTGAGAGGATGGTCTTTTAATTTATTTCGATATTCATTTACACCCCGTGAGCTTGGCGTGCTAGCATTCAACCCGGAGTTTATTATTATTAGCGTTACTGTTATTGTTATTGGTCCGGGCAATTTCTTGTTGTCGTTGTTTTTCCCCCTGAAATTTATCTCCGCTTGCCGAAAAGTCACGAGAAATAAATGCGATCGAGCTTCGCGAGGACTTTTAAACATGCGAAAGATTATTCGGATCGAAGTATCCGAGTGATTTTTAGTTACGAATGTGGACGATGTTTCCGAGCGCTCTGAACGATAAAGTCGATTCACGTCATTCTCCCGCGTCGTTTCGCTCGTATACGTATCATACAATATTGAGTAAAATTGGGGGTGTCAACCTCTCGGAAATACTCGTACCAAATACGTGGGAGAGGATGAGAGTTTCCAAGTAGAGTCGAGGGACGCAGCGCTAATGACCGTAATGAGGCCTTTCCGACGCTTGGTACGTTGCCTTGGCAGTTTCGGGTACCGACCCTCCTTGCTTTACGATACGTATGGAGACGATGACAGGCGATAGAAGAGAGTCGCACGGGGTACGTTCGTGAACGATCTATATATACAGGGTGAATTCCGTAAGGTTTCTCAAACGAGATTTTAGTGCAGATGGGATCATTACGAACAAAAGTTGCAAATATACATTGGGGATATTTTTAATAGTTTACGAGATATGAATATTTAAAGTTGATCGAATCAGAGCGCGCCGAGAAGCGTTGGAGCCGCCCACTCTCCGCCCTAGCCGTACATATAGCACAGTTTAGAGCGTTACATTTGGGATCGCAAAATTCAGAGCAGTCAATTATTATTATTTTATTACGCAGTCATTTTTATTTAGCGGGCTCGGCAAAATTCAGAGCAGTCAATGCCCGACAAATAAAAATGACTGCCTAATAAAATAATAATAATTGACTGCTCTGAATTTTGCGATCCCAAATGTAACGCTTTAAACTGTGCTATATCTACGGCTAGGGCGGAGAGTGGGCGGCTCCAACGTTTCTCGGCGCGCTCTGATTGGATGAACTTTAAATATTCATAACTCGTAAACTATTAAAAATATCCCTAATGTATATTTGCAACTTTTGTTCGTAATGATCCCATCTGCACCAAAATCCCGTTTGAGAAACCTTACGGAATTCACCCTGTATATATATATAGATCAATACTCAGGCGGTATTAGACATATATAGTAAATATACGTGCTGACTATCTATATATATATATATATATTAACCTCCCTTACAATTGCGTCGGATGTAATTGGCGGGAGAAGGGTCCGAAGGGTTGCCGACCACCTAATTGTCCCGGATTCCTTGTCAAGCGCGCGGACAGTCCAATATACGCGTCAACCTACGCTCGAATACATGCGTATAGGAGACGATGATTAAACGAGCAGGATATTTGATAATCGATTTTTACACCCGCCAACATTTCAATTCTCTCTTTGCAAAAATAAATAAACTTTGAAATTTATCAAAATGCGAATATCGATAGGAGAAAAAAAATTGAGATTAAACTACATTTTGAACGATGTAGAGGACGAAAGCATTGAGAATGAGCGTAAGGCATAGATATCGATCTAATCGAGCTTTTATTAATACCCGTCTGGATTAAAGTGGCAGTAGCATGGCGAGAAGAGAGCGTGGGTTTATGCAGAAGCGGTCCAAGAATATATACCCAGCGTGAGCGATATTCTTCAATATTGGGATGGACAATACGCGGGTGTGGCAGAGAGCGGTGCACGGAGGTATAAGAGACGCGCCCACGTACAAATATATATTCACTCTTCGACTCGATAATATTTT
The DNA here is from genome assembly GCA_964017225.1 of Netelia inedita. Classification (NCBI taxonomy): domain Eukaryota; kingdom Metazoa; phylum Arthropoda; class Insecta; order Hymenoptera; family Ichneumonidae; genus Netelia; species Netelia inedita. Next base: position 10,779,650 of record OZ024922.1, read on the forward strand.
CTACACGTATATATATATATGCGAATATCGTACAGGATATATCATCGAACCGAAGAGTGACCTAACTCCGTATGAAAAGTACGGAGCGGTAGAATGTATCGAGACGAGAGCGTTCCGCTTTCGTCAATGATATTCAGATGGCTGCTGTCGATATGAGAAATTGAAAATCGCGCGAGCACGCGCATTCACGAACCGGCCAGACCTTCTGGTCGGTTCGCAAGAAGAGATCATTTCTCGAAGTCGGTGAGCCTCGGGCAAGTATAAAACGAACTGCCAGAGTGGCTAATCATCGCTTGTAAGTCTCTCGCGTGGGATTGCTCGCTGTATATCACTGGGGCTTTCGAATATTCTTCTTTTCCTTCTTGTTCGTAATTGTTATTATTTATCTTAAATTTACGACAAATATAGTCTTTAACATTGATTACCGAATCGTTTGAATCTTCTCGTGGAGCTTCTTTCAAACGGGTAGTTTATAAGCTGAATCGTCGACGATTATTAAACATTTGTTTTCGATTTTATTGTTCACTTATTTAGGTTCTATTGAAGAGGATAGGCCTCTGTTTACAAACATATTTATTCATGTATACAAACTCATATTTTAAAAGGAGTGTATGTTTTCCTAAATAATGGCAGGCAATAACAAATTACATATAGATATACCTATGTGCATGTATAATTCATTCTATATTTATGCACGAATGTGTGAGCTGCGTCTACAGATGGGCACTTTCTGCTACCTTATAATACATACCATAAAATATGGTTATATTGATATTACGGGTAACTTTGAAAATTTTTGGGTCTACGTTAATAGAGCGCTGAAGTATGGTTTAAATGTGTTCGCAGCGGCGACAACGTCGAAAAACGGAATATTTCGGTAAATTGAAATATATTCAGATTATAATGGAGATAATCGTGTTGCACCGGGAATTTCAGATTCCGTAAATCTCGTCCGAACTATTTTTGAACGAAAACAAATTTTGACACCCCCAGACCTGATCCCAAAGTCAGGAAAGTAAATTACGAATATCGACTACCGGCACCTGTCGAGGATGCCATGCGTGATAAAAATGGCCCAGGTAGGGCCAAATTTTGACTGATTTTCTCGATCTTTCACACCGATCTCGTCGCCAATGATTCCGCATCGTATATTTTATACACAGAACCCGGTATCCGCTATCTCAATTACCCTGATCAATCCGATAACATATCGATCACTTCGTTACGAGATCTCCGTCTGTCTCCCTCCTAACCACTCCCCTCTCCTTCGTCTTTCGAACGCGACGAATTCACCAGGATAACGTGGATGATCGATGGCGTTGGAAACCTCCGAAGCGTTCCGACCCCTAAACCAGGCAAGACCAGCCTCATCTCCTCAATCACCTCTAGTCCGCGTTCCTCGTGCGCTCACACGAATCGTTCCCAATGGTGTAAATTCCCGCTAAGCGATCATTTCGATACGTATATTTTACATACACGTAATGCAACCCCCCGTAAAAGCGACTTGATCGAACGCGATATTCATTAATAATCGATTCATCATGCGCAAAATATTTCCAGCTAGAAAAAATAACATTTTGGTTTAAATACATATTTATAATAACGACAACTCTATGAACCAGTCTTGTATTAATATTTATCATCAATTTAGAATGCACGCATGAATATTGAATTTAAAGCAATAAATGAAACCAGAAGGAAAAGCGTTGGGACGAATATTTAAAAAAAATAAGTAAAAATAAAAATAAACAGTGGCGTTTATTACGCAGGTGTCATGCTCCCTCTTGATTCCCGACGATGTCGTGTTTCACTTTCCTCGGATAGTCGTACTCAGTGTGCAGTTGTTCCAGCCGGAGACTCTCGGTAGACAGATGAAAAGAGAAAGAGTCACAGAAAGAACGAGAGAGAGAGAGAGAGAGAGAGGGAGAAAGAGAAAAGGAGTACGATGAGAGCGTTGACAAGAGACTACCCCGAGAGAGTCCGACGACCCGTGGTACGAAAGTGCGCAATGTTTAAATACTAATTGTCTCGGTGAATGTGAGTAAATAAGTCTCGAGAGAAATGAAGCCGCTGCTTGGATGTGCATTGCCGACTCTTTCCTTCATCTCCGTATTATCGTTTTTCCTTCCGCTCCTTCTCCTTGCCGTATGTGCATATGTATATACACATATATATTGTTGCTCATCCGGCGGTATGAATGATGTCGTCTGCCCGTGCTCATGCAAAGAACGACGACGACTCGAGAAGGAAGACGATTGCTAGAGAGAGAAAGAGATAGAGAGAGAGAGGAAAGGAGACAAAGCGATACGGCGAAGACTCCACTCGGCGCACAGTGAAAGCAAAATTATGAACAGGTATATGAGACTGTAATATATTTAGTACGAAGCAACATAGAGAGAGAAAGAGAGAGAAAAAAAATTTCTTCACGGTCGCGAAAGCCACGGGTAGGAGTCGAGACAAACACACTGCGCTCACTACGATGATACACACGGTAGAGAGGTAAAACGTGCGAGCGCGCGCGCACGGATAAAGCTCTTTCCGCGGTAGATTGTGCGCCCGGACCTCTCGCCCGAGTCGGGGTATTACCAAGAATAACGATAATGGAAGTGATAATCATAACAGAGCGTGGCAATATCCCGTGGAACAATGTGTTATATGCTCTATAACAACCGTAGAGTGGGACACGGTTGAATCTTTCCCCGGTTCGTCGTGAAAAGGCAACCGACCGTTTAACCGCGCACTAGCGTTATACCGTTACGACGTCGAGAATGCATCCGATATATTACTGTTACTGCATAATGGGATTTTTAGGTAAAGCGAAACGATGAGGTGAAGTGATAATAATTGAACAGTCGAAAATTGCACTTCAGAACTTTCCTGCGATTTATCAATTTTTGTTTATTCAGCGAAAAAAACGATACCACGTAGACAATAACGATCTTAAAAAAATTGAAATTTCAAGTTGTAACTTCGAAGTTTCTTAAACATTCGAGGGATGATTTAACGAATTGAGAAGGTCGGAAAATTGCAATAATACTTGCATATAATACTTATAACATGTAAACGAAAAAAATACATTCGGAGGGATGATTTAACGAATTACACGCGAAACGCGAACGGGCAGTTAGGAAAGAAGAGCCATTGTGCCTTCAGCCCTGTTAGCCAAGAGACAAGCCGAGAGAAGAACAAAACGAGGATACAAATTTTTCGCGAAGGGACTAGAGTCGAAGAAGAACCGACGAGAGGAGGACCCGTGTTTGGGTCCATATCCCAAGCTGAGACCGTTTAACTTCTTTTCGCGGATCCGTGTCACGAGAGTTATTTGCACGGACCAGCCATTACGAAAGACCGCGCGGTTCTCTCGCGAGAGCTGTATAGAAGTGGTCATGCTGCTTGCTCTCGGACTCTCCCTCTCCTCCCACTTCCTCCAGTTGCGGTGTGATCACGTATAGCGCTGAGCTACGCGAGAGTCTGTGGAAAAGAAGCGTCTCTCGTCGTGTCTTCTTGATCGTCGAATGTTCTTGTCGTCCGCGTTCATCGTTTTCTCGTTCTGTTCCCGTCTTCTCGCGCTTGTATAACCGAGCCCGCGAGAAAGATAGAGAACGAGACCGGGAGAGAGAGAGGGTAGAAAGAGGTCTCCCGCAAAGGGGCTGTGGAGGGGGAGGGGCATACAAAGGATAAGCCGCCGAGACCGAATGGAATGAAACGGAATGCCAGCGGCGTGTGAATTACATTCCTGACACGGGCTAAGCACAAGTCCCGACATCCAATACCCGATGTCCACCTCCTCGCCGCTTCAACCGAACTCTCTCTCTCTCTCTCGCTTCTTGTCTCTTATACACCGCACTGCGTATAAAAATACTGTACAACTATTCTTGAGGGGACATGACGAGAGAGGAGACGAGCTTCACTGACGTCGTTCGCTTCGCGAGAATCGCCGAACTGATGGGCTCACCCCAACGACAATGATGACGATAACTGGAACATCGAGCTCGACCATCGAGTTGCCTAAGAAACGCCACCAGGAGGACACGCGTAGATTCTCCTCTGCGCGACTGAACGTCCTCAAGAATCGGTGAAAAAACGATGCCAAAAGTAGTGTGTGTGTGAGAGAGAGAGAGAGAGTCAGAGAGCAAGGACGGTTGAAGTTACCAACGCCGGCAACGTTTTTGCACTTTCTTACCCGTTAAAGGTGGCCCAATCCTTCCCGAATGACTCCAACCTAAATAAATCACGCTCTCGCCCACGAAATACCGCCGACGGCGTTTACCCTCTACCTCGACTCTTTTCTATGTTCCTCGTACCTCTCTTTTTCTCATCAACATTGCTCCGCGACATTAAACCTCATTTTATTCTCGTTCGATCCGGGAATTTTGTTTGTATCAACTCTCGTCATGTCGCAATACGTTCGATTTTTCAACGCGCTGTATTTCGATAAACAAGCCAATTATTAGATTTCTCTCTACGGTCCTTGAGAAAGTTTAACCTCCTACGTAAATATCGAAATACAAAACGAATAATTGATCGATTATGGCAGATTGCTAACGCGCTCGTGGGCCCAGCGCTTCTTGCTATACACCGAGATACGGGAACAAAATTTATGCGGTAGATGATGAATCCATGAGTGGCGGATCTAAATCGAACGATAAAAGAGGGAGAAAGAGAGAAAGGGAGTGAGACAGTGAGTACTTGCGAAAGGGATGATTCTACCGGCGCGGACGAAAGATATTCGAGTGGACGATGGGAAACAATGAGAGGATACGTCCGGTTGGGTGGAAGGGGGGGTGGGGCAGAGTGAGAGAGTAGAACTAGGTGGTTTCGAGTGACGCAAGTGGTGACCCTACGAGGTGATAGAGGCCAGTAGAGGGCTTTATTGTTTTCTGGCTGGCAGCCACCCGGCCTACATGTAACCATCATCATCCACGCACTCGCTATACTGCACATTTCGCATTCATATCATACCACGTCTCTATATGTCTATATACATGTATAAATATATACGAACGATGAAAAAGCTCACGCACAGTCGCGGTGAAGTATGATCGAGTTTTAATCATTTCACGTGCGCCAGGATACGCGTCAAGCCGGTCTCAGTTGAAAGCTCGGACAAGTACGCGCCCTCAGAGGACGCAATAGAAATGCGATGTATCCGCGCACTAGTCTCGGAAAATTCCGGAAATCGTTGTATAAGCTCGTATGTTGAATCGCAATATCTACGCGTGGGCGGTGAAGGGGGTTGGGGACAGGGAGGGAGGGGAATTGACGTTGAAAATACAGCGAAGGCTCGTTAAACGACGCAAAATGAATAAATTATTGACGATAATGCAATTGCAATGTTCGTACGACGAGAGTGGAGTGAAGAGTCATAGACAGAATAAAATTTGTCGTTCTCGTCGCGGTACAGACGGACACGTGGAGGGAAACGAGACGCTATATATACACGACGGTGAATCGAATATACGACAACAAGAAAAAAAAAGAGAAAAAAAACGACGAAGAATAAACACGCGAGAGTTCGCGACAAGAGACATATCGAAGCCCGGGAGATATTATTTCAGGGAGCTCGCGCGTGTATCCTCACGAGAGGAGCGGTAGAATATCGTATACATACGACTCGTAGACTCCCGTTTCGATTTATCAGAAAAAGAAACATCGCGCGTTCCCACAATCGGAAGAACCAAACGAGGAGGAAGAGATGAGATTTTATTATCGTGTTTATATTTTTTTCCCCCCGCTCCCGACGAGATTTCTATACGAACAAAAAGCCACTGCGTGCACGAGTGGAAAAATATATCGCGAAATTGGCTGCGTGGAAATATAAATACGAAGAGAAGGAAAAAAATCAAAAAAGAAAAAAAAACGAAAAACACAAAAGAAATACAAGCATGAAGAAATAAAACGTTTAAAAAAATAATACTTTAAGCATACTCCGAAATTGGTGTCTACATAAACGAGCCTCTTTGCGCTTGCGAACATTACGAATGTTGTAAATTCGCTACGGGCAATTGCCAGAGAGAGAGAGAGAGAGAGAGAGAGAGAGTGCGATCGAGGAGTGG
>OZ024922.1:10790705-10845705 GCA_964017225.1 Netelia inedita
GAACAAAACCCCATTATCGGGATTTCCCCTAATTGATCTTTCGAGAGGGGGTTTGCCGAACACCAGACGGGGAAGCCTGTATTCCGTACGAGGCTTCATCTTTTTTATTTCCCTTTCTCTTTTCTTTCTTTTCTTCGATGGACCGGATCAGCGTGCAACGGGTGTGCGGTGAACGGTCAAATAATTAACAAAGACGTTAGGGAGCTGAAAAAAAGAAAATTCTTGAAAACAAAGAACACTCACGACACGTTTATAATAAACAAATTTTACAATTTTTTAAAAAACGTTTCTTTTTGTTTAATTATACGTACATATTTTTTTATTTTTCCTTCAATTGTTTATATGTTGTGGAATACAAATTCATTCTCTGGTGTCCTTTATCTTCTCCGGATTCGTGTAATTCATACAGTGGATTCTCTCTTTCTGTTTCTCTGTTTTTCTCTCTCTGTGAAACATAATAGGATATAAGAGTTCTCAGTCTTTGCACAATTGCAGCAAATATTGACGCAAGCAAGTAAAAAAGCAGCACGCAAACGGTACGGATTGATTCTTTATAGGCACACTCTCCCATGAAGTATCTAAACGCCCCCTTGTTCCTACACCGTGCTGTTTATTCGTATATATATATATATATATATATATGTGTGTGCATCGTCCTGTATATAATATAATATAAGGATATATAAATATATATATGCGCACGACGATGCGTATACGCGTGCTGCTAGTAATGCCCGGAGCACTGTTCGAGCACACACGATGAGAGAGGAAAATCGAAAGGCAGTGATCGCTTTCAGGGCGAGAGAGAGAGAGAGAGAGAGAGAGAGAGAGACCGTGGGAGGAGACGCGATATAGAGGCAGGGTAGTTTGCTGACTGCTGTTGCTCCTTGTATACCGTAGAGATGAATTTAGATAGATAAGGAGGCGTATCAGGACTAATCAATTACAAAGTCGAGGGGGGAGAGACGCGAGGCTTGGTTGGCCATCGCGTCTAGACAAACTGCACCAAGGGGGTGCATCTCGTTTGAAGTCAATACACTTATCTCCCCTGCTACCTCGCCCTCCCTTTGGTACGGCTCCCAAATGTATAATTCGGCGATTGAGATCGGCTCGAGCAAAATATAGCTCGCCCGGTGAAAATTCAATTTTTTTCACGACCCCGCCTATTTCGAGATAAGACAAATTCAATTCATTCCGAGCTAATTTACGGTCGCCGTTGTTTTTTCTTTCTTCCATTCTTCCATGCAATGCAGGTGTTTCGCGTAGATAATCGTCGACGAAAATATTATTATCGATAATTAATTCGAGAATGATTGAATTAAGTAAAAGTGTCGAAAAATTCTCAAAGCGATTATTCAGAATTATTTTGTCGGGAGATGATTTATAACGCTTTCCCCGAACGAGAGACCCATCAAGAGCAGTTCAACTTTACGAGGCTTCTCGTCAAACTCATGCGGGTTATATCGCAGATGTATAAATACTTGTCCGCCCTACAACAAACACGGAGCGTGACGACGTACATTGGTCGCAGGCGCGTGTGTCGATTCTCGCACGAGGGCCCGAAAGTGGAAAGCGTCCGTAATACGGATGCCAGTATAACTTAAACCCACAGATATATATATATCTATGTAGTCGGTACCCTGCGAGGAAAACCATCAGGCATATAATGTATCCATGGGGAGCATCGAAGAGAGTCGTGGAATCGCTGCCGCATAGGAAAAAGGGAAAGAGCGTGAGAGAGTGAGAGAGATGTAAAAAAAGACGAGAAATCGGGGTGAAAAAAAACCAGAAAAGGGAGAAGAAAAAAACCAGCACGGAAGTTGAATTGAATGCGGACGTCGATGGGGATTACACGCGTAGTATGCGGAGACCGGTAAAAGTCCCACGAGCGTATTGTATATTGAGGCATGCTATACGTACATGGGGGTTGCTTCAACCCCTCATTTTTTTCTCTCACTCTCGCGTTCGATTTCTCACCCCGGCGTACCACAGTCGCTCGAGCCATCTCCCGGCACGACGAAGCGACCATGTATACGCCGCTTCGACATCATTGGGTTTCTCCCTGGAGACGCGAGAGGTTGCAGAAACGTCACACTGCATCCAAGGACATTGAGACTGGGGCGTTAAAAACCGAAGATCTGATTGGAAAGCATTTTTCAGACACGCAATTAAGAATCTCGTTTACTCGTAAACACATGAGCTTTTACTAGGAAAATATATTTCTTTCGCACTATCGATGATTAATTTCACGTTATCGATACTTAATCGATTTTTCATCGTATCGCGATAAAATTGTCGTAAATGAGTTTCCGATCGAATGACCCCGATCTCAGCTCTAAAGATCAGCTGGTTCGGAAGACTGGGAATAAACCGGGGGATCGAGAAAGAAAGTGCTCGAGAGGTAGAACAAGGCCGCCTACGAGTTGAGAAGAAGCCCCTTACATCACGTTTCCTTGGCACGTGTGTTGTATGCGCGGTAAAGCCCATCGTCAGGCAACCGAGGTTATAGACAAGTATCGAGAGCGTCGTATAGACGCGGAGGCTGTGGGCGATGAAATAAATCAATAACACCGGGCTAACCCTGAGGGTGAAAGTGAGGGAGGGAGGTAAACGAAATACAGAGAGTAAGAAGGTATCAAGCGCAAACCTACCCCCTCGTCCCACCGTATAAAGGGATGAACGCATCATCATCAGAGTTCCTACCGTGGCTCTGCGTGAAACAGAGGGAGGTTCGTTCCAGTGGCTTCGTCCGATTCCCCCAAAGTAGATGAGAATGGACTGTGCTAAAGGAGCGAGAGCGAGAGAGAGAGAGTGAAACGATCTCGTTCTCTCTGGATGGAGTTTGTCTCGCCTCGCTTCCCGCCGACATTTCTCGAAATGATAGTATTCAGCGGGCCAGAACGCCCTGAGATAAGAAAGAGGGGGGTTGGAGATGTCGTCTCTCGCACTCAGGCAGCCTTACAGCTTTACCGCGATCGACAGGTTGCGATTGATTTCACTCCAGTGAGACAGAGACAAAGATAGAGATACACGGAGAGGGAAGGTGCGTGTGTAAACCCATCAAAAACGTCTGACGACACCCCGGAGAGAATATATCTTGGGAATGATAGCACGTAATACAAGCAATCGAAAGATAATCGTCGTCGCTACCCTCCTCTATTTTTCTCGATACTTCGACGAACGTAACTCCCGCACGATCCAACGTTTTTTTTCTCAGTAAATCGATAAACTGTCAAAGCTAAATATCGATACGGTTCGCTCGTTGAACGTCGATTAATTGATCGGTCGCGTTCATCGACATTTCGACCCTCAATCGAATCGACGTGATTCTCTATTTTTTCATTTATATCCACAGATGTAGGTACCGTCGATTACGATTGATCTCAAGAGATGATGTAATTTGCCACTTCGCACGAGCGTCACTCTCGAAACTCGATATTTATTGCACCCTTTCTATTCCGGAGCTTACGAATGGACCGTATACTCGGTATTAACGAGATTAAGCCGTAGTTTTTAGAAGGGATTTTTCGAAGATTAGTTTAACGTCGAAGTTCTCCGGAACAGAACGATTGGTTTTATCGTCGATCTTAATTTTTCTTCTTCTCCTCGGCCCCAGATGGACCGATCGTCGACATATTGCTGTATTTTTCATGGGCAGAGCCAAGAGCGAGGCCGGCGTCGGTTTCCATTGATTCAAGGGATGATTTTGTAACCAACGTGATAAAAGGACGAGGGAAAGTATGTAGAATATGGCAGCGTCAACGAAGCGAGCGCTCGTCGATCTATCGTAGGGTGCGCGCACCGAGCACTCGAGAGTCGGTGACCCAGCTGCTTCTACCATTCGACAGTTGTCGACTCTTTGTCAATTTTTTCCCCGTACGATTAGCTCGCCACGTCCTTCTGTAGATGGTTCGTGGTTGTCGCAGTGGATACGCACCCCTACTCTCTCCCTCTCTTACTCTCTCTCTCGTCTCGTAACACTCGAAACATCCCGAAACTAAAGCCACCCCTCGTTCGGCCTTAACACTCCACCCTAACTTTTCATTCTAACGGCACTAGAAGACTTTCCTCCGAGCCATTTTCCAATTAGAGATGTCCATTATCGATCGTTCTCAATGAAATACGAGTCTAAGTCGATTAGTTCTATTTCTATCGACACTTTTGAGAAGATTACATACATCCCCTATTCATCAGTGTGCAAGTTCATCGAAAAATCGAAAATTGGATAAAGGCTATCGAATATTAAACGTCGAGTGTCCTGATATTTTATCCTCGAGATGGAACCAACGAAAAATGATTCTTTAAACAATATTATATTTAGTTCCATCGGTCACCGATAAGAAATTAAAAAGTATCCAGCTTTTTCGCCCGTTATTCGCAGTAAATTTGCCGTAGGGTACGTTCACCTCGATGAGCCCCGGAGGTTCATGCTTCTTTTAATATTAATGTAGTGTTAGCCCATGACCGGACGCGCTTTCGAGAATTACCCGAGTGAAATCCGCAACGGAATATCTCGTAAAATTTGCAATATATACAATACATGCACACGTAGACGCGTCGTACATGTACGGATTTGTCCGGGCGAGCGTAAACTTATTTGCGTTATTCAACGTTTGTTCGCGCGGCTTTTAGCCGCAATCATTTGCTCAATAGAGTGCGCTCACGTGTTTGCGAACAAAAATGCAAACTTGCAGTTTGAACGCCGCGGCCAATCCCACGCTCCGTCGCGGTTACAGTCATTATCTTTCTCTATCTCTATCTCTATCTCTATCTCGCTCTGTGTTGTCCACCCTCCCGCGCACACGTCCAATTCGATTAATTGGCTGGACAGTCGAGGCAAATAACATCTCTCACTCGTATTGGCGAGAGTAAATATCGCTGTTGGAATATCAACCCCCGCGCTCTCTTTCTCTCTCCGTATCGCATATAAAATACGGGCAAAATTCGCTTCGCAACCGGAAAAACCGCAGCAGCGCCATCTAGCTCAAAGTACGTTAAGCCATACGGTCAGCGAAGCTGGAAATTATCGTTTCGAGCCAAAGAAACTTTGAAGGGTGAGGGAGGGCTTAGCTATTAGTACACAAAATTTCACACCAAACGTCAATAAGAGAGGTGTCGCGATTCGTGTCGGATTTGAATCGTGCGATCGTTCCCTGTGTCGATGATAGCAAACGGTGTCTGATCCACTTTCTCTTCGAGCAGCTGTTCACATCAGGTGAGGAAACCAAGGACTCTCTCTCTCTCTCACTCTCTTTTCCTCTTGATGTGTTCACCGGCTTATTTGTCGTTATTAGGTCAGCTTGAGAACGATTGCAGTGGCGAGAGCATAGTTAAACCAGCTACTGTGATTTGCATCAAAACTTTATTTTGATTTATCTCAATTTGATTTAAATTTGATTGATCTGTTAGTTTAATTCAATTTAATCAAAACTTTATTTCCCATTGATATTGCTTTAATTCGCTTTTAATTTGATTTACCCCCACACGCTGTTATTTCAATTTTAAGTCAATTTAACCCAATTTCGATTTAGAATTAACTTAATAACAATGCAATTGATTTTTAAATTATATTTCACATCGATGAATCGTAGTCGCACTGTTAATTGTTTCCAACTAAGCATCGCTTGGAAAACGTGCTGTCTTTGTTTTCAAACATCACGGATTTGACGCATTTCTTTATGGAATGTGCCGTATAATAATCTCGTTGACGTGCCAGAAATTTGTTACCCCGCCGTGACCCCCAGCATCTTTCGGTGCACGAGAGAGCGTTGACAAATATACACACCAAGAGAGACACGAGGGAATACGGGCCGATGGGTCTCGTTTTGAGGCGCGAACATACGCAGCTGCGTCTCTAATTTATGAAACATCTGAGAAAACGATAATCGTTTGTTCGTTGACGCTCGAGAAGAAAAAAAAATGTCCGCTCGTTCCTTGTATTAAACATACGTAGGTACGTCAAGCATAAAGTCTCCCTCGTAATATCGCCAAAGAAGCGACGCTCGTGTATTCGCGTTAAAGAGAAGAAAACAATAATCGTATTGATGAACGATAAATTTCGATTTATCCTTGAAGTAAAATAATTATCGTTTGCGTAACCGCGGTTGGTCTCTGACGGTGCGACCTTACGGCCCCGATGGTGTTCGCGAGTTAAATTATCGTTCTCTCCCTCTCTCTCTCTCTCCCTCTCTCGCTCTCTCTCACTCTCTCCCGCTAGGCTTCGCATTGTTTGAAGGGTCGAAGCGCTCGGGGACTCGAAAATATATCTACGCGTCGTGAACGTTCCATTGTCGTACACGATCGAAGAATGAAAAAGAAAAGAAGAAAAAAGAAGAAAAAAAAACAGAAATAAAGAAAAACGTTCATACGGTTCTCCGATCCTCCTTACACGATGCATATTCATAGATATAGCCCAGCAATCTCACATTTCGTTTATGCGCTACCGCGCCTACTAATATGCAAATCGAGCGTGTCTTTTCGCGAATGCGATTGCGCTCGTATATACGTAGCGATTATATAGCCGCCTCGTATTAGCCGACGAGAGTGTAATTCCGCGTGTCAACGTGGACGAATTGCCGTAGGGAGGTTTGCGATAAAAAAAAAGGAACACCGTAGGGGGAGAATTGTTCGTACGTCCTACAAGACGATAAATAGCGTTTCCACGTCACGATTATACACACACGAGTATCTTTTCTCTCACTCGCTCTCTCTCTCTCTCTCTCTCTCCCTCCTCTCTCTTTCTTTCTGCCTTTCGCTTCTTAACGCGCCAATCGCATTATATAAAATTAACGAATAAAATAAAGTACGAACGAATAAACGAGTGAAAAAAGGCAGAAGAAAAAAAGAAATCAAAGATCGTGGCCCCATAAATACTCGTATAAAAGGTTCTTCGTGATCGCTCGATCGATCCGCGGAGCTCCTCTCTCGCGGCAGCCACTCATTCACCCTCTCTCTCTCTCTCTCTCTCGTACAATTGTGCGCCCTCCTGCCGCGCGAGAGACTTCGGTCAAGTATGAACTTTTCTCTCTATCGAAACGTTCGATCGTTCGCTCTTCGTCCTCGTCGTGTATGTATCTACTTATATATATCTATATATATATATTTCTATATATGTACACGGTAGTCCTCATAGCCGATTGGGTAACCGCCGGTACACGAACTCTCACCGATACAAAATCACACCGCGATTTCTCGACAATATCTCGTGTCCTCCCCTTTCCCTCTCACTCTCTCTCTCTTTCTTTTTCTCTTTCTTTCTGTCGACCGAGAACCGCGAACTTTGCCACGATCGATACTTCGGCAATGGGTTTATGAATATATATATATATATATATATATATATATATATATATATATATGTTATGTGCTTAGAGGAAAAAAAGAATCATCTTATCGGAACGGACCGATCGCGCATGAAACTATCCGGCCAGCGTTATAAATGCGTGAGAAAGCGCCTCGTGCGATATTCCAACGTGATGTCTGCGTGCAGGGGATATATTTTTACGAGGGCCCCGCAAGGATGATATATATAATGTATAATTTATGGCTGATCACTCATTGTCTACCGAAGTAGGGGAGCCTAATAGTGCAATTTTCTAAAGCATTCGCGAACACCTGGCGACATTTAGATTCATGAATCCTGACGAACGCTTGGGTCTACGATGCTAACGCGAATAACGTTGAGGCTAACCGGTTTCCTTAAAATATTGACCGCGTTGTTGGTATATCATTTAATCGGATACAATTAAAAGTCTACTCACGGTTCATAAAAAAGCAACCACATTATTTATCTTCTTCGTAAGAAAAATAAGTCGGTTGCTTTTTTTTAAACTACGAATCGACTTTTAAATGTTTATATTCTTTTAGATAAAATTTGTAATTCGTTAATCCTTTTATATCGTATACGTGTGTAATTTATTAATCTAGTAATAAATTGTATTTAATTAAATTATATGATTAATTTTTATTTATTATTGAATTTATATTTGTTTTATATTTTCGTATTATATTATGTCCCGATAATCATCCGAGTTTCGGATAAAATGACAATTAATTTGTCCTAATGAATTACCGATCGATTAAACGTCGATTCATAATTAAATTTCAAAAAGTCAAGCGATTAATTTAGCAATTAATTTACGCGTTACCGCGAGACTTTATTTCGTATAATTTAATTCATACATTTAGTATTTTTGTTTTATTTAAATCTCAAAAGCCTCGAAATATCGTGCACCTGGACACTTTCACCGTACTCGGCTACGCTCCATAAACAAACTATTAGACCAACACGGTGAATCGTGGCACGTGCTCGAATTCGCACCACGCTCTGCGGTGTTCCAATGTACATGTATAACGTTCGAATATAAGAAAGGAGGAAAAAAAAGATACACGACCCCATACAATGATAGAAAGAGAGAGAGCGAGAGAGATAGTGACAGAGAGACAGAAGAGTTCCCGGTGAATCCACTCGACCCTCGTACGTATATAGTTTCACGCTTATTTTGGCACTATCCCGCTACCATATCTCGCTTTCCGTCGATATAGATTTTCGTTCAACGTATAGCAGCAATGCGCGCACCCCTTTACCGTTTAATCGAATTCGAGGCGTTTCAAAGCTTTTGCGATCCGATCCAACACGTTCCCTTTACCTATTCCCCGTATACATTTAAATATATATGTCTGTGTGTGTATCTTGTACACGTTGCATTACAGTAATACTCGAGGGCCGTAGCAAAGCCACGTTAAATCCCGTGTAAGAGCACATAGGGGGGTTGCTGTACCGAATTGGTATACAACCTTCCCGTACGTAATCTGTCGAGAGGTCGGCCATTACCTAACAACGAAAAAAAGAATAAAGAAAACCGTTCCACCGTTTCCACCCCTCTCGAGATAGCAATGGGGATCTGTGATATATATCATTACATACAGGCTTTCGTAGCATATCTCGTATGTGCGGTCTCTGTATAGCGTTTAGCTTATGTTGGTGCTATGCATTCATTTTCCAAACCCCTCGTATTCGCTCTCTCTCGCTCCCTCTCTCTTACTCTTTCTCTTTCTCTTATGCGAGAGACCTTCGGAAAATCCGACGAACCCCCAGCGGGTTCCAATCGACCCCTCTCGGTTCGATAGGAAACTTCGGGACGGGGAAGCCATCCGTGTCGAGGTATTAGTACAAATGTAATCTTACTTAAGCATATGTCGAGTGATGACTGATTGGGCAGACGATCGAGCGAGGATAAATAATAGCTAGAGCGAGACGAGGAGGGGGAGGGGGCGCGTCTCCCTTTTTCTCGTTTCAAGCATGATCAGGATTCTTTCCTTTTTTATTTTTCTCTCCTCGGTTATTTTTTGTTTCGTCGGCTCTTTTCTGCGTCCGGATAAAGTGGGGTGAGCGTAGAAGTAAATTGATGAAAAGAAAAAAAATCACATATGGGTACCAGTGTGACAATGTGACGAAAGAATAGAGCGGGAGAGAGAGAGGATCATGCTGGTAGAGACTCTGATTACCTCGATGGACCATCGATCCGACCACTAAGTCCTCGTTCAGATTCGAACACACGAACAAATATTCCCTTGATTTATTTAATTTAATTTTTTACTCGAATGATTACCATATTTTTCGAACGAGCCTTTTTCATTTCAAGATCATCGTACCTACTGATATATAATAACGTTAATATAAGATCGCGATAATTTATTTATCATTTATTTATTTTCTGTTGAAACAAATTTATCTTAATCTTATAAATAATTATAATTTATGCCGAGATATTTTTTTATTTTCCCGAGTAACAGACAGTGTCTGATGGTTATTCGACTCAATTTCGTTGACACGCTTCCAAACGCAGCATCTTCTGCCCCCCCCCCCCTATCCTTCTCTCACTTTCTCTGATCTCGCGCATATAGACTCGTCGTCGCCGAGAATAACCGGTGGAAAAACAATGTGTAACGCAACGCCGAGACACGTGTCGCGAGAGCGTCGTGGAGCTCGTTTTTCGTTGTCGCATCTTCGTCGCTCTAATTTTTTTCCCCTCTCACCGAGCCCTTCCTAAACACCCTCAGGCCTTACGTGTCGTCGCGCACGAGGCTTTTTTGTCTCTCGTTTTCATCATCATCCCTTTTCTCATCATAGACTCTCGTTCTGTTTCTTTCTAGTCGCGGACTAAGGGGTGCGCTACATGTGACGGAGATCACGAGCGTGGCATAACTCGAATTACTCTCGCGTTTCCGCGACTCTCGGTGACACGATCCGTGTAATCGGAGATAAGAATAAAGGCATTGTGTTATCTCGTTATACGTCCTCGCGCGCCTTTTTATCCCTCTTTTTTCCCTTGTCTTATCTCTGATATCATCGGGACGATAATCGAATCGAGTGAAACGCGAGACTATTAGAAACGAGATCGTAGGACACACGCGTTTTTTTCGCGCAGCGCAGTAAAAAAAGGGATAGGAGCCAAAAACACCCGGGGTAATGTGAGCTTAACGAGGAACTATCCAGTTCCGTTCTCTATATGCTTGAAATAAATGGAACGCATCAAAATAGAGTAAGACAAAGATTCTGTATATTCCGACGATACCAACAGCCTTCCAAATTCAAACGTTTGTAGTTTCCAGTGCGACTTGCATTTGTAATGACCATTAACAAATCACAGAGACAATCGCTACAAGTGTGTGGATTTAATTTGGAAAATTAATACATTATTCATGGACATCTATATGTGGTCTGCTTAGGCGTAGGAAAACCTAATTCATTCGTATACGCACAAGATGGTAAGACAAAAAATATTGACTATCTAAAAGTACTTAAATAAACATAAATAAAAAAAATTCTTTCATTGCCATTCGCTGTAAAATAAATTATGACACAAAAACGACATTGTAACGCACGCCGGGTATCACTAGTATATATATATATACATGTATAATCTGTAGAGATACAAACGAAAAAAAAATCCGGACATAATGGCATGGGAACAAAAACTAGTTCCCGCAGTCTCTTTCGTTCTCTTAATAGAGAGAGAAAGAAAAGAAAAAGAGAGAAACGCCCGTGTGGCCGCCACTGTTACGGAACTTCGACAGCCAATCGCTCTTGCCACAGTTTCGAAGCGCACATACACATATCGCTCTTTGCCTCATACTACGCTCTTCAGCTTTCGATCTTACGTTGCTCGATCCTGGGGCAACGATCTTTCGTCTACTTCTTCGTGTGTCCCGGCTTATTGACGGAAATAGAAGAGTGCTGCCGTCGCTGTTATACAGCGGACACTTTGAAAGTCTCTCGGTACTCGTTCGAGTTCAATCCCTAAGGATTCGCTCCGTTTCTTCGCCGGAAGAGTGAGAGTGGTGTGACTCCGTCATACCCGTATAACACAGACACACACACAAATATATATATATATATTATTGCACAGTATATGTGGTATTGCTCTGTTATGTAGTACGTAAGATCGCGAAACTGTGCCACACGAGTGCCACAGTGCCCAGTGCTGTCCCGAATGACGTAACCGAGAGGCCGACATCGCAGACTCACGATGGTGAGTCCCAAGACTCGTTCGAGCACGAAGAGACAATCGTCTTTCTTTTCAGCTCGCTCGACTGCTTACTCGACGATGCAATGTGAGATTGTGTGTATGTCATTATGTGCAGGCATGTTTTGCGTGGCTGACTGTCCTCTATGCACATATACGATGCAATAGAACATTATATATACGTATATAAAGTATATGTAAGTTGGTCGTTGCAAGCACTCTCGTTGTCCGACCACAGCACAAGACAGGCTTGGGTGCCTCCGTCTGTTCTTTTCCCGGTATTTATGTATATATATATATAGTGCCGTGTGTATTACCGTAAGCTTCCCGATCTGCCCACTATACTCGTGGAATGCTCAAGCGCACCTATTAGAGGCACATGGAGGGAGTCCCCATTCTGATACAAGTATCACGGGTCCTAGACACACGCGAATGGCCCGAACAAACGAGTAGGGGAATCATAGCCAATGAGTCATAACCCCATTTGCCCTCTTCTTCTCCATCGAGCACCATAACCCCCTCCCCCTCTCGGTGGCCTCACTGATGCGGTTATTAATAACGCAGCGAGCTCGTTGACGACCGTGCGAAAAATTCATCGACTTTCACTTCCGTTCTATACCGAGGGAACAATACAAGGCATGGATTGATGGGAGAGAAGGCAAAGATTGGAAGAAGACATAATACACACAGGAATCTATTAAAAGTGAGGATATTGCACAATACGCTGGATATTTTCGACGTTTATATTATTTAGTTTACAAACATTCGATTAATTTGGCAATTAATGTATAACCTTCTTAAATGAGAAAGGAATTAATCAATTTTCTTCCATGCTGAGAAATTGTATAAACGAAGCAGAAAAGTGACTCATCAAACGAGAAAATTAAAGACAGATGGACATGGTCCATTCTTTATTTTTCCAAACCGTTCTGTACACATTTTTTCCCTGGACACTTTGTTTTTCCCTACTTTTGCGTCTGTCAAAATCGGAACCCTGGCATTAGGTGAGTCGGGTCCACCTCGTGTCGAGAAAAGCAGCAGCAAATCAGCCCAGACGCAGCAGGATCGTTTGGTTGCGGGGGTCGGAGAGGAGTTCCCAGTTCACCAGAACGACAGCTGTCAAAGCTCCGCGACCTCTCGACCACGTCCTCGTTCCCTCGCTTGCCTTGCCCTTTCTATGTCGCATACACATTGTGCTCGGCCAAGAAACAGCAACAGCAGCAGCAGCCTCTGTTCTAGGCTATACGATGTTTTGGTTGCTAATGTAGGTACTCCACACATCGCGTGGCAGTCACAGTGTTTGTCAACCGCGCGAGGTCGACAAGAGGCCCGAACATTGAAACGCGCGTGTGTGATCGACCAGTGATAAACGAAGAGAAACAGTGAGAAATGGAATGGAGAAACGTCAGAGGGAGGGGGTTATCTGTGAGATGAAAAGAGAAAGGTAAAATGAATGCGAAGAGGGACGAGAGGAAAAAAGAGACGGAGGGTTGGAAACAAGAACGACGATGATGAAAAAGTACGCCGAAGAGGAAAGACGATGATGAAGGATTCTGTGGAGAACGAGGAAACCGAGCCAGGATACAAGACGTTGCATGTTCCGTACGTTTGCCTTCCCACTTACAATTAGAAAGCCCGTGTCGTCGTTTCTACACAGTACGAAGCGAGCTGGAGAGAGAGAAAGAGAGAAAGAGAGACAGAGAGAGAGAGAGAGAGAACATTGCAAGACACTCCTGGTGAGTCACTAACCCCTGCCAGAAGCACGCATCCCTTCTACCTTAGCCACGTCGTCGTAGTCGTAGTCGTACCATGAAGAGGGCGGTGTTGTCTTCTTAGATGCGGTAAAAGGTTTTCAAGGATCTCAGGCAAGGGGGCGCTCATAGTAGGATCGCTGGCGGATGAAGCTTCCAGTCTTCTATGTTCATTTTCTTTTCTGTCTCTTTAGCTTGTTCACTCTCTCTCATATCCCCGCGTCTTTCTCACAAATATATGTATGTGCGTATATATTTATATTTTTTGCTGAATGTACCTACGGTTCATTTTCGCGGTGGCAACGTCGTTCCGGTGGCATACAGGGCAGTGGTAAGAAAGCACCGCGTGGCGCTATCTCGCTGCTCTGTGGTCGAGCCAGAGTTTTACTTTGGTACGCATGCGCTGTTTAACCCCCGCCCCTCGTCCTTCTCTCCAGCATCTCGCACGCCGGTCCGCGACTCTCCGTATATCTCCCGATGTAAATTAAACTGTGGTCTCCCAGCGGCTTGTACTCGGTGTCTGTGTACGTATGTATATTGTTGACTCCCCTTCTGTGCATCTCCAACAAGCCAGCATCCACCGGGAAGAGCACGAGCGACGATGAAAACGTTAGAGAGAAGCATGAAAGAGGACACGCGGCCAACGAATGCGACGTGAGGAGAACATTTGCTCATGGCATTTCTCTCTCTCACACACTCTCTCGCCCTCATCTTCTCTCGCCCTCTCACGCTCTTTGCTCTTGCTCTCTGCGGTTGGATTCCTTTTAATGAAAACGTTGACACGCCACCATGGAGTGTGCCCAAGATGATGGCAGAGATACGCATGCGAACCACAGAATTGATATAAGAAAAAAAAAGAATTAAATTTAAAAGAAAGCGTGACGCCCTCTGTGTAATCACAAACTTCATGCTTCCCCGTTAAAGGGGCAAATTGCAACAAAGCGCAATTAAATATGTGATATTCCAATTGTAAGGGAAATTTCCAATTCCGCAATCCTCCAATAAACTCTTTTTGGCGAAAAAAAAATTCGACCCTCGTCAAGTGCCGACAGTTCAGATTCGTAATCCAATTTCGAGACTTTGAAAGGTCCGGCGAGGAAGGGGATGAAATTTCTTTTCCTTCAAAAAAATTTAAACGGCCTTGCAGAATCGGAACTTTTCCGTACAACTCGTATATCACATTCTTATTCTCCTGGAAAAACCTGTATTTGAACAAAGTCCGAGATGGTTGTCGGAAACCCCTTCAATTTCACCCATCTATACTTGTATATATAATTAAGTAAATCTATCTTTTTATTTTTTAACTCCCCGTACAGCGTAAAAAAGATACGATACGATGTACTTTATCCATCGCCCGAGTAGCTTTTTATCCCGGATGGAGATAATACAAACGGCCAAAAATCCTTTTATTCTCTTTTTCCACCTCGCTCGTTTTTTTCCGTGCCTTCTTTTCTCTCAGCTATTCCCACTCTCTTCGCGCACTAGGAGGAACTGTACAAACGAATCCGGATCTTTGTCAAACGTTTTGCACAGTCAGGCTCGAAGCAAAATCTTCCTTGCACACGGTCAACTTTTTGCCGCTCTTGCATTTGCGTTTTGCCGATTTTTTAATTCTTCTCTTTGTCTCTCGTTTGTATTCAGCAGTCGTATCTGCTTTCAATTCGAACCTTTGAAAAATGATAAATGTTGCACGGCTAACACCGATAACATGAACATAAGACGAGATCAGGTTGGTAGAAATAAATCTTTTCAACGTTCGACGAGCTAACGCACGTTGACCTCGACAAATCCCAATCTTCGTATATGCCTCTACGTTATACGATTCATCCTGTTCCTCTCTGTTCTCTGACCTCCGTGTCTCGAGCGCGTGTCTCCTTCTTTTCTGATAAAAAATAAAATCATTTTTTTTTCACACACACAAAGATTCCATGGCAATACTCAAGTGCCTCGGTCGTTTCGCAACGATCGAAAATTTCAATAATATTCCGATATGCAATCGAATCAATAAATATATTTATATACCTTCGAGAGATCGAGACATCAAGAAATTTGCGATATTACGTATATTAAAATATTCATATCGATGGTCCGATCGTACAGAGAGCTGAAACTTTTCGCTACCAGCACGTATTATGTATTCACCCGAGCACACACCGAGATATCCGAGAATGACTCTTTGTTCACGTGTCGCATGAAATTAGTATTTATCGTAATTCTCGTATATGAGAATTGAAAATGCAAGAAAGAAAAAAAGAAAATGTAAAAAAATATTCTCACAGTGAATTATCTTTTTGCTTATGTAGCCGAGCGAACGTCCATTCGTTACGCCGTTAGTTGCAAAATAATTTCCGACCGACATTGCGATACACATTGACATACTCTTATATATATATATATAACGATACAAAGAAGCATGGGAATGGAGAATATGTATTTTGCTACGAGATGAGTGACGCAATTAGCGTCCTTGTCGATAATGGCAGTGAGGTGCCTGTGGGTCTGTCCGTCTGTGTTTTATTTCTTTTTTTTTCTCGTCGCAAAGAGAACTGGCAAAGAGGGATAATGTCAGAAGAAAAGTAATCTAGACAAGCCGCGTCGCGGAGACTCCTCCAGTGCGCAGGGGGCGCGCGATCTGTGAGAAAATAATCCAAACGACGAGGAGAGAAGCTTCGCGGTATGGGCGCAACGACTACGACGACGACGACGACGACGACGAGGACGAGGACGTGTAGCAGTTCGTTCAACGGGCCAGCGTTTATGCATCGCTCGACAGCCGAGAACCCCGAGAGGAGAGTTCTCTCGCGCGAACCGGCGAGGGCGATGTGCAACTCGATTACCTTGCGAATATATTTTTACTCAAGAGAAAGAGTGAGAGAGAGAGAGAGGGAGGGAGTTCAGCCAAGCGCGCGGTAGAACGAACCGAGGGAGAGGTACGCGAACGCGATTCGATTGACTCGGGAACATATCGATAGCTCGATAGATGTGGGCCATACGTCGCTTCTAAAAAAAATGTAAAAAAAAGAAAGAAAGAAAAATCGACTCGTCGGTTCTCCGTTCGTGACGAGCGAAAGGCGCGGGAAAACTCGTTATTGTCCATCGCCCGTGTCTCGCGTTACCGGACGAGAGATTACTCTCTTTTATCCTTGTTTTTTTTTTCTGCCGATTTTGCGGGCTTATGAATATCCGAAACTCTAGTTGATACGTCGAAAACAACGAGTGTCGGAACCGACCGATAGCATAATGCCCGTATCGTTCGTATCCTGTTACATTAATTAACGACCGCTTCGGGCGGTTCCCCGCTCTCGTTGCCTCAAAAATGTTTCCCGAGCGTGTACCTACACCTGCATTCTTTTAGTGAATACAGAAATTCGTACTCTCCGCGTTGTATCACGCTGCTGTATTGCCCCGTCTATGTGTTTATATAGACGAAAAGTAAATGAGGTTGCGGCGCGTTCCGATAAACGAGAGATCCGTAATTAAAAATTCGTTCCATAACTTTTTCCGTTAACAGACACAGGGATGAGCGAGAGGGAGAGATAGTAGAGACCATAGCTCTGTTTTTCTCTCTTTCATGTATACATTCCAAATTAACAATTGGGAGATATTTTCCAACTCCCATCCCTACCCCTGCCTCCCGCCCGGACCGAAAAACTCTGTCTGCTCCTCTCGTTCTTTTTCGTACGCTCAGACGCGGTTTTTCATCGGATTTAATTCGTTTATTTCGACGCTGCGCAGCGGAGAGAACGAGTGTTCGATGCTCCGAGCTTTTGCCTTTTTTTTGTTGTTTTTTTGCAAATATCGTTATTACCTTGCCGCTGTTTCCCGCGTAGACTTTCGACATTCCGATACGAGATACGTGTGTATTGAATCACGGATATCTTTACGGGGCGACTGTTTTCTTTTTTTTTCGTTCCGCGCATACGTATATGACACATGCATTATATGATCCGATATAAAAAAAAGAAATAATAATAATAAAAAACAAAGAAGCCGAACGTATCGATATCGGTCGGCGGGCTTTTGCACGCGCATTCCGCAACAACGAGTGCGGGTGAACAGTCGCGGGAGAGATCGAAAAAGAGCGGAGGGTGATCGCCGTACGATCGGCCGGGGGGTGAACGGCGGCGAAGAGAGAGAGAGAGAGAGATGGAGTGGAGTGGGAGCTGGGGCGGGTGGGGTAGCGTGTGCAACAACAGCAGGAGCAAGCACACTTTCGATATTCTGCCCAAGGTGAACCTCGTATACACGAGTGAATTACGATCGAGCAACTAGTTCACGGCAAGAGTCAGGAGGGTGAGGGAGAGGGGAGAGAGAGCACACGCGGCTCGCGCGCCGAGTTCCAACACCCACGCCAGCGTCAGCGCACAGCTATTATAGCCGTATAAATACGTGTACGATATATGTGTATATATATATATGAATGTATATAGGTAAGCAGTTCTTCGATCTTGTGCTCCGGCTCGACTATGCCGTTTCAACTTCTCCTGCCTCTTCGTATCTACCCCGCTATAGCGTTGTCCCGTGTGACTCCATAGCGAATAATGTAACCTACGTATTTTCCTACCTACTTGACTTCGACGGTGAAGAGGGCTATACACGTGCGCATATGTAAGTGTATATCGATAGATAAGACGAGATATCGAGGGCAACATTGTTTCGCCTTTCACGTTGCATCTAGTACAAGTTGGAGTTAAGCGAGATTATGGATTTTTTGTTCATGCGTCGCGAATTTTCAGGGCATTGGGAAATTTTAATGTTCTTCCGGTATCATTATTGCGTAATAATGGAAACGAAGGAATGAATATTCGAGGATATTTAGTGATCATGGTGGATCAAGTTGAAGAGAATATAGAGCGGTGAAACGGGACGCACTGGTCAGTGCGTTCGACTTGTTGGAGAGATTGCTGGTCAGCGGTGAGGCATAACTCTGCATATAACAAGCCGAGAGAACGGCCAAAGAGAGAGAAAGAGAAAGAAAGAGAGTCAACTGTAGCGAGATAAAAAAGGGCGTATACGTTAGAAGATATGCGGAGCAGGCTGCCTCAGACGAAAGCGAGAGAGAGAGAGAGAGACTGGGAGAGAAAAGAGAAAGGGTTCGAAGAGAAGTTCTGGTAAGACAGGTAGCTGGACATCAGGCAAGGAATCTAGGGCCACGAGGAGTGATAGCGAGTCAAAGAGAACGAAGAAGGAGAGCGATGGAGAGAGGGTGAAGAACGAAAAAGGGAGAGGTACGAGAGAGAGAGAAGCCACCGGTCGAAAAGAGATCGTCCAGGTATGAGTTGGTAGGAGCCAGCGAACGAAGGAGAAACAAGAGAACGAGAGATATAACTGTTGAAGCGAGAGATATCGCGATGGAGGTACGAGAGAGGAGAAAGAGCGAAAGGAGATTGAACGTGTGGTAGCTGGTGATGGCGAGCCGAAACAGCGAGGAGATGGAAAGAAGGTTTCGAGATACAAGCCGAACAAACCACCTAGGTAGGTAGGTAGCGACCAGCAACAAGTCGCGGGCAAGACCAGGATCGGGAACAGCCAGGTGTGAGGAGAAAGATCACCAGAAGATCGGTGGAAGATCCAAGGCGACTCCGAAGACGTTGGAGCGCGAAAGAGGAACGGGAGATCGGGAGAGACGAATGGGCGCGAAAGAGAGAGAGAGAGAGAGAGAGAGAGAGAGAGAGAGAGAGATGAAGAAGCGCGGATGGCGGTGGCGAAGGATGCTAACGGCCGCAAACGAGTCTGAACGAGGAGAATAGAGGGATGCCCAACGTCCACCTTAGCTGTGGCGTCGGCGGTTGCTCGCAAAAACACCTGCCTTCATCTCCGTCCACTCCGTCTCACCGTATCTTTCTCTCTGTCTCGCCCGGTTATTCTCTTTTCTCTTGCTCATTCCTCACTCCATCCCTATCTACCACCAGCCAACCCAAATCTCCGTAATGCATAAAGGCGATCGTTACGTTACCTACACATATTCATCCGCGATAATCCTACAATAACTCATTCCCATAAGAAATTAATTGAATACACCTTGCGATTAAATATATTATTGTCGAACCAGTACCTACTAAAAGAGAAACGGAATAAACAATAAAGATCGATAATTAATGCGGACAAACGAATTTTCTGCGGATTAAAAATATGTTCCGGCACGTCGAGTCATCTGGAAATAGTTGGGCCAGCTTTAGTCGTCTTTTTACTCGAGAATCTTTCAACCGTGGACGATATTTTCTTTCATAAAGTGAAGTTAATTTGATACCCCTTTGAATTTATTTCCTTTGTCGACGTTTGTCTTTAACAAGGACAAGGTAGAGCCAAGGTAAACTCGACTTTATCTGGGTTACCAGAGTAATGTAGGCACCGAGAACGACAGAGAGAGAGAAAGAGAGAGAGAGAGAGAGAGAGAGAGAGGACTGCAGTTGTCGGCAAAAGCAGGTTTGCTCTATGCATCCTAAAATCATAAAATATCCTTTGCATCCTCCTGGAGGTGGGATGAGACGAGAAACCGAGGCGTAAAGCACGAAGAAGGAAGTCGTTTGGGTGCCGTTGTACACGGTGCTTGTATGTCTACTTTGCTATGCGAGTGGCAGAGCGAGAGAGAGAGAGAGAGAGACATAGAGCTAGGGGCAGGGATGAAAGCAGCGCGAAGGAGAGTGAGTGCAATGACGCCGTTGCTCCTCCGCTCGCTTACTTCGTCCGGTGGTGTGTACAGGTGTTCGTAGGAGCAAGTAAATTGCAGCCTTGAAATTACGGCGTCGGGACGCCCGGCAAAGACGTAGAACGCGGCACTAACCTACAAGCTGAGTGGGCAATACACGATGCGATATAGCCGTGCAAACAGCCCGCTGTATGTGTGTGTGTGTGTGTGCCAGAAGGAAAAAGGCGACGGAGAAGAGACGAAGATGAGGCCTTGGAGATCGTTGAAGCTTCGTCAGCAGAGAGCCCATGACTTTTGGAAAAATCTCTCTCGCTCCGCCTTTCCTCCAACTTTTCGTGATTTCGGCTGTTTTTAAAGTCGCGGAATTGCCAGCGAGATGGACTCTTGCCACCTTCTTTCCACCGTGCCTCTCTTCCTTACGCTACTCGCTTTTGCGCTCTAGCCTTGACTCTGCCCTCGGTGCAGTTAATGAAATTTTAGCTGATAGGGGGGTGGTCTCATCCAACCCGGGCAAGTTTGCGCATGTGTGTGTGTATGTGTGTGTGTATATATGTGCAAGAAGAAAGGTCAGGTGGTGCGGCAAAAAGTGAACAGACGAAGAATGAGCGTCAAGAGAGGTACGAAACGCGAGTTGAAGGAGGAAGAGGAGGGAGTTCCGGAAAAGACCGTGACGACCAAGAGGGCAGGAGGAATGGAGAGTGCTGATGAAAAGAGGACTCGAGGGAGAAAGAGAGAGAGAGAAAGAGCGAGAGAGGCAAAAGAAGAGATTGCGTAAACAAATTAGCAAAGCAGTGGGCGCAAAGTCGAGGGATTCAAACCCGGGGTTTACCACTGCCGTTGCTTCTACGTGCGTGTGCGCGTATTTGTGTCCGTCCATGTTTATACGTTGTTGACTGGCAAGCCATCGGCGCGTAAATGCTGGCAGAGAGCAAACTTGTACGCACTCAGACTCGCGTTCCGTTTCCCAAAGGGCGCTACTACCCCCCGTGCCGCACTCCCCGTGCACCCCGTACAAGATGAGACACGAGCTTGTCGTCGAGGTTTTGTTTTAACGTGTGTGCGCGTGTGTTTGTGCACGCCCTCACATATTTATGCAATTACGTCGATTCGTTCTGCACACGCGTGCCGCGAGCACTCGAGTGGACGAATTCGTGTACGTATCTAGATGTTGTAGAATCGTAAATATACCATACATATACGAAGGAATTTGCCAGGACGGAAATCCTCTGCTGGCCACTTTGTTTTGATGCGAAGGGCGGAGGGTTACACCGGTTTTCCTGTGATCTCCGTATCGCGTCAATTTTCTCGTGTATCGACAATGGGATCTGAAGGATTTCGGGATGAGAAACGTTTCCGCGCGGCGCTGTCTGGTTTGTTTGAAAACCGGGCAGCTTTCGATATCTGTTCTTCACGTTTCTCGCTGCTCTTTACTTCAAAGTTTCGATCCGACAGACGGCTGAAGAGTGTCATTGAGAGTTGCGTACTATATGCGTGTATATATATATATATTTGTATGTATGGAGTACCGGATGCACACGGTAAAACTGTGAGCCGAAGTTACACCCTCGATCCTCGGGTCATGGGGAGTGCGTCGTCGTTCCGCCTCAACTCTCGTTAGTACTTCTCTCGTTGCTTGATTCGATTTAAACGACGGACGCCTCTTGTTTGCCTAGCCATTAATACACGAGCTGTAACGTTGTTCGGAAGGCCCGTCGAACCCTTTTCTCCGCACACCCGTAATGAAATATACATATTTGCCTTGAGAGAATTAAAAAATAGAGAGGAAAATAAAAGAAGAAGAGAGAACTATGCAGTTGGTGTGTATTAATGCGTTAGGGACATCGAGGACGCGGAAGCAGAAAAGTGAAAGAGAACGAGGAGAACGAGTGTCTGAACAACCGAGAGCTTCGTCGTTGACTCGAAAAAAAGAAGAAAAAAACGTGAAAGGGGAGCAAAGAGCCGCGCGGGTTTACTCGTAAATACAATTAATTATGCGCCCTCGAGCTCTCGTTCTTTCGCTTTCGTTCACTTTTCATTTTCTCCCACGTCGTATACCTCCCTCTTTTTTTTCGTCACCGAGCTACCTACGACACGCTCTTTATCACCACCGTAACTTCCACCCCTCGATCCCTGTTTCCGACTTCCGCGATGCCACACCCCAAACTTACATCAACGTGTCGTTTATTAATTCTCGACTGTTTTTCTTTGTCTCTGTTTCAGGTAAGTGTCCAAAAGGAAATTCACTTCCGACGTTTCGTGAACGAATGGTCGAGGTAATGTCCATCCCGAATGTCTCAATCGCACGGTACATTAGTTATTTAAAATAATGTGTTTATTATCGTTGTTCAACTGTGGCATTCGTCGCGGTAGTCGACGTACAGTGAAAATGAGATTATCATGACGATACGAGGGATTTGCACTGTTTTGATCGATATTTTATCTACGATCGATCTTAATCCGCTATTTGGGAGTCGAACTATAATTGAAATAGTCGGGAGCCCGATTCGAGAGCGACGGTAGGGAAACTATGGAGATGAGAACGTATAGAGGTAGCGAGGGTTGCGAGTGTCGCAGAAAGCGTATAGAGAGGTTCGAAGCCCCGGACGATTGGCTACCGTTGCTAATGAAGAGCTCAGGGCTAAGTAGCCCTGTAACCCGTTCGCTATCTCCTCGTATCCCCCTCGCCTCGTTCGGCTTGTGCTTTAACGTCCTGATCCTCGACATCGTCCTCTCTGTGTCCTTTCCCACCCCGTTGTGTCCGTGTGCCCTGCATGTCGCGTCCGTTACATATGTATTACCTTCCCGTCCCTTTGTTCGTTACAGATATACATATATGAACGTGTATGTGAAGTACGATAGCACAAGAACATTTACGGTGTGCGAATATCAGCGTGCGCGTTTGTCAGTGAGAGCGAATAAGCTTTCGTCGATGAAAGCGATGCGGACCACGTGTGACGTTCGTGTTCCCTATATAGAATCAATTAAATCTCTGATTAGCAGACCCTTCGGTTTCATCCCCTCCCCATACGGGACTCTTCGCATAGCAGATAATAGAAACCTCTACATCTCGCCCCTTTGACTTTCGCATCGAATCTGCTTATCTTCCTAACAATTCATCCCTTGAATCGTCAATTAATTTGTCATAGTGACATCATTTTGTTAGTTTCAAATATTTTAAATAATTCTATGAATAACTTTCTTCGATAATACGCGCCAATATAAATTATTGTTTCGTTTGAAATAAAAATGCAAGTTTCGCATTGCCCAGAAAACACGTTAGATAACATTTCTCATTAGCCCATAAATCGATTTACTCCGAAGCGATATAATTATGCCTTGTTCATTTTTCAAAGTTTTTTTTTTTTAAGTTCTTTTGCACCGTCATTGCGGAAGTTGACACTGTTTTGTACACGGCGTACGTATCGCGAGTAAATAAGTCACATGCTGAATGAATCAACCGCGTTAGAGTCCTGCGAGATATGGAAAGCGGATAAGAGGCGGGAGGGTTGGAAGCAAGTATCTCTCTCGGCACGATGTACGACGACGCGCTTATGAATCAGCGAGAAGTCAGCTGCGGAAGGCCGACCCCCTAGGATACTCACCTTGGAATATTATCGAGAAATAAATGGTCACCTAACGTGGGATCCACTGCGATGCATATATAGTAGATACATAATGTTATACGTTATGTACTGCATATAAATATTATATATATACATATATATATGTTCTATATGAGAATTCTCGAGCGACTCGCTTCATTTCACGTGGACTGTCCGCGTACGTGCTGTACGAGTGTATTACTTGGCGATACCGCGATCGGTACACAGCGCGTCTGGCAATACCGAGAGCACGAGCGGGGGGGGGGGGGGGGAGCAGAGAGAGAGAGAGAGAGAGCGAGAAGAAAATCTTACGGAGAGGTTGAGAATCTCGCGTCTCAAGATTTATTATACGTAACGCCGCAAAGCCCCGTCGACCCGGGGGTTCGGAAACGGGTAGGTGAATAAATATCAAGATTCGCAACACACATACGTACACACGCATGGATAAGGAGAACGTATGGCCGCGGCCAAGTTATACCCCCGCAAGCGTACAATCGCAAGCAGCTTCTCGCTGTCGCATGTGAACGCTAAAGAATCATTTACCGAATGGTACTATTACTTATACGTACTGCGTGTGCATTGACGTCGTATTCAACGATAGAAATACAACAATGCGACGATGAATACGAAAATTCCTGGATCACGTTGAACACATTGTCGTACGATAACGGTGAATGTTTCAAAAAAGTCGCATTACAGGAACGAAGGAAAACGTAGTTGAATTTACGAAAAATGCGATCGGGGATTGCCCAATAAATTAGCAAGTAGCGTAAAAAATGTAAAAATAAACGATTAGTTAATAAATATATTTTAAAAAACGTTCGTTTCACCAGACTCGTGACCAATATGAAAATTCCAACCATTCTTTTTTTCAATGCAACGAACGTTGATTGAGATGCAAAACGATGACGCGGATGAACTTTGATAGCCGCGAGCGTGGAATTCCCCGTGTTACTTTGAAAATTTACAAGCGTGAAAACGCCATAGCCTCGTCTCGGTGAACCGAAGAGAGAAAGAAAGAGAGAGAGAGAGAGAGAGAGAGAAATAAAAGAATATCCCGAGATATTCGCACGAGGCTCGATTTCTCGATCCCGTATAAAGCATACGGGACTGCCCTCGGCCTAAACGTGCACGAGAAGCCGTTGATGTGCGTGCCTCGGGAAAAATCAAGACCGCGACGGGAGACCGGGTACCGCGATTTTCATTGATGTGCGTGTGTACACGTGGACATTCTGGTGTTTAATACGGGTGTGTGCGCGCGCCCAAGCCTCGCTACGTAAGGATATAACCGAGTAGGTGGAGATGCTTGCGGCGGGTAATGATCACGATTGAATGAGAATGAGGCCGAGGGAGCCAATACAATTAACCCCGGGAACATGGCATTGCTGGTAGAATGCGTGAAGGTTCCCGATGCTGATGCTGCCACGGCCCCTAACGCGACTGCATATGTGCTCTTCGTTCGGTTCTCTCTCGTCGTACTCTCACCGCACCACGGGGCCTGCAGTCGTCGAGTGGATATTATGTACCTCGTACGCGAGCTTCGGACTTCTGTCTGCCATACTGGCTGGTTGTGCTCGTAAGCCTCGTCCTGACCAAGCTGTATACCTGCCGGCGGGGTTGCAGCTGTTCCAGGCTCTTTCCTGACTTCGTTGCCAGCGAGTGCGAGAGAACGAGATGGAGAGGGTGGTGGAGGGGGGGGGGGGAGTGGTGAGGCGAGGTAAGGATGAACGGGTCAAACGTAATTATTACCGCATCGTGCATAAAAGCGTTATCCATAGATCATATGGCACGATCGTATGGCACACGTGGCAAGCGATTTCTAGACGAGCTCTTCCTCGAAGAATGAATAAGCACACCCATGTGTCCAGATCGTACCGATACAGGCATGATCGGTTCTCGATGATTGAGACTTTCCCGCTGATGATTCACGTCGTATTATGGAATAACCTCACATCGGTTACGTTCCTGTAAAATAACGTTTTAACCGAATTCGTGTTATACGAAACAAACAAATTAGTATAAGAAAAAGATTTAGCTCTAAAAAGTTACAAGCTATTGTAGTATTTATATTTTGTAAAAAGAGAGAAATATTTATATTAAAATAACAGACAATCAAAAGTATTATGTACGTTTTTAGTTTTAAGCTCTATTTATTGGAAACAAGCACTTGTGAAGTTCACTCTTAAATTTCGTGCTTTTTTCAGTGGAAGGATCTTTATTTAGGAAACAGCGTGCTAGAGCTAGACTGTATTATTGGAATGCCGTGTTATATGGGGGTTATTAATATATATATATATATACCTATATACACCATTCGTTGTCGACCAGTGTTTAAGGGAGGGAGCGTACCTCAACGCTGTTGTAGTATTGCTACGGAAAATCTAATAGGTGTCTCGTACTAATAATGTGGTAAGAGGAATATGTGCAGCTGCGACCCTACTTCCTCGCTCGTCGCTATATCGTCACAATTATTATTATACGCCGCACGGAGGATATTATATATCGGTTATTAATGAAGTCTGGAGAGTTTTCCTCCCGACGAGTTCGCTACAACGCAAAGTTCGGCAGTGCTCGTCACAGGATTCCACCCCGTCGACCCCCCCCCCCCCTCATGCCCCGCAAGGACCAAAGTTTCCTTCCAGGAATCGAATTTCATCTTTAAACGAGAAAATCATCCGTTCGGTCATATTACCTTCGTTACAACCGTGATTCAAGGCTGCTTTTCCCGAACGATACGAAAACCATGGTGGAATAAAGCGCAGCGGCACGCTTTTGCGAAACATACCGCGTATCGTAAACTCCGGAAACTTATTTGTTTCGAGACAATTTGGGGCGAGAGCTGAAAATGTAAGTGACAACGTGACGAGACGGGGAAAGAGAGGGAGTGAGAAAGAGAGTTTTGTTACTCGATCCCTTATTATCGGCATAGTTCGTTACGAAAATGATAACAAAGTTACAGGCACACAGTTTCTCGCTCACTTTTGATCACCATAGAGACCGATGTCAAA
This sequence comes from Netelia inedita, assembly GCA_964017225.1. Classification (NCBI taxonomy): domain Eukaryota; kingdom Metazoa; phylum Arthropoda; class Insecta; order Hymenoptera; family Ichneumonidae; genus Netelia; species Netelia inedita. The sequence continues at coordinate 10,817,244 of OZ024922.1, forward strand.
ATTAGTCCTTTGTTTTCGTCGATGATGATACTTTGAAAATCTACCGGGATTTTCGTCAAAATGTTAAACGCAATGTCGTAAAATCAGGGCTAGAGCGATGAGGGTTTTCGTTGTGTCATCGGTAAATGGAATGTAACAATCAACTCTTCGATCAAATCTGATGGCATAGTCAAGTCACGTGAGACAACGCACGCGTTGCCCAAGATGGTGAATAATTTATGGTTCGAGAATATTCGGCTGGAAAATCCACGGCGAATGTCCATTAATTATTTACCGTTGATACTTTACAACGTGTCACTTGATACATCCCATCCCCCTTCCTTTCTCGCTCGCATCTCTGAAACATTCCAGGGCGTGATATCAAGCTTCTACCGTTGATGTTACCACGCCATTATCTCACGTGCAAGTTCTACTCCGGGATAAACCCCTCCCCCCTCCCAACCCCCTTTCCTCTCTTTTGTCGGAGCATCCCGCGTGCATTGTTGGGAACAACTTTTCGAGCAACAGCCCCGGGCCAAATGTAAACTCTAGCATTATGAACCGGTATAATATAGCTATAGGTGTAGGTTTGCCGTTGCATAGAATTCATTGGCAGCGTTGGCCTTCTCGTTGTGTGTTCCGTGTCCGTGTGTACGAGCGCGTCCGTTATCCGCCTCGAGTGAATTTCAGACTCGCAATAACGCCAAGTGATCCGCACGTCGGACGTAACGTGGTATACCTACCTCCTCGACTCGTGTACCGATCTACGGTATAGAGCGATGGCGGCCTGACTGCTGTGCCGGAAAACTTTTGACTTAATGGCACTGACACGAAATTCTCGACCCCGGGCGGGTGGAAAAGTGGGCTCGCGACGTGACGGTTAACAATAAAATATCGCCTCGAAGAATATTACCTCTGTGTGACTTTCCGTACATATTCGTAAGCGAGGTGATAAAAAAATCAGAAGACAAGCATATCAAGACCGTGCTTGGGGAAGAGAAATGCCAAGATTATTCTCTCCATTTTTTATTTTCTTTCGACATCGGGAAACACTAGCCCGAGGGTAAATTCCTGAATTAAATACCGCGAAGTTGGATCGATTCGTTTGAGGTTGTATAATGGTTGTTTGATTGTACCTAGTAAAAATGCAAGAAATGGAACGTTGTGGGTGACGCGCGATGAACCCTACGTGCACCCTAGGTACCCCCATGGTATGTGTTAGTAAAATCCGGCGACCGTGTACGAACGTTTGGTTCACGATTCAAATTTATTCGATGGAAACTCGTACTCGCTCCCGTTACACGTGAAACTAGCCATTTTCCACGTGGTTCACGACCTCCGCAGCCGGGGATAATCTGCGTAATTCAGTCGACGATGATGCGCTCGACAGCCTTCCAGCGTGAAAGACGGTTGAAAGAGAAGGAGTGTGGGGCTTGGGGAGGGGGAGGGGCCGAGAAGATCCGCGGATCCATCATCGGATGAAGGGAGAAGCTCGAGAGTTTCATCGACCGAGGCAGTCGAGCATGTGATCGGGGAGAATCGTCAGAAATTCCACTCTCAGCTGTACTCCTTGGGAAGCTAATTAATTGATATCTTATAAATTGGCTCTCGCTGAGGCCAAGAGGACGAGGGAATCCGAGTGAGAGAGAGGGGGGAATGGCGATTATCGTGGTGTTCAGGAAAAGACGAAACAGGAAAAAATGAGAAAGAGAGAGAGAGAGAGGGAGAGGAGAGAGAGAGAGAAGGGAAGGAAGAATTAAGCTCGCACTTGGGTTGTTTCGTGTCGGACGTGCGGCGTTCGCGAGAAATGCCATCGTTAACGACGTCGTTACGAGTCACTCGAATGGTCGACTATATTCTCTTTCTTTCTTCTTCTTTCTATATCTTCTCTCTTTCACTTCGTCTCATTCTCTCGAAGACGAGGGGCGGACGACAACGATGTGAAAACACTCGTCGCGATCGTGCGTGATCCCTTCGAGAAGCTGTAAGGAATCGTGTAGGAGGGACAAGGAGAAGATGATTTTGCACAGAATCCGCAGTATCATTAGCGAACGTATATATATAGATATATATATATATATATGAGAACGAGGTTCTGGTCGATCGCGTCGGAAAGAAACTCGAATTCTTTCGAATGGACAATTTCAGGACCCATTTAATTGAATATTTAGGAACTCCGTAGGTGTCTTTGAGCACGCGAGGCTTTTTATTTTTTTTTAGGGAAGACCACCCACGGTTGAGGCGCCTACGTTTTATTCTTCGATTCTCCTCCTAAGAATTGACATGAAAGAAACAAAATTACAATCTTCGTGAGACACGTGTTCGAAACTTTTACTTCGAACGCTGTTCCTCGATTCCTGAGCGACATATATATGGCCTACTCGCGATAGCAGAAGTTCGAAAATCGAACGTCACGTATATGGATTTTTATTTATTTTGCCCGTTATCTGTATGAGTCTTTGCCAGTCGAACAGGCTAATAAGATATTTAGTGGCCCGCAAAGTGCGTCTCATATGCACTGGCATTGATTTTGAACACGTGACGGTAAGGAAAGTTGTCGAGGTTCGGAATGAGGGAGAAAGAGAGGGAGAGAGAGAAACAGAGAGACGTTGAGATCGCCGTACCGGGTCTCTGTGTGCTAATGGGGCGAGTTCGAAAGCCGGCTTAACTCTCTGAATAAAGTCCGGTCGAGATCGGTAATTTACGAAACTTATTGCGACTGTCGTGTACAGACAGAGAGTCAAATCTTTAGGCCTTTACATATCGAAGAAAAGTGGTATTTTTTTTGGCGTAAATATTTGTATAAAAATTGATGTTGTAAATCTTGCCGGATCGAGAATTCTTAAATTGCAACATTTTTCCAAATAAGTACTTACGCGCAATCTCATCGGTCGACAAGTTCGTCGACAGGACAAAGGTCTGATTTTAAAACGAATGTCCGGCTGGGCAAGAATCTCGTTGGTACGTTGAGAGAAAGAGAGAGAGAGAGAGAGAGAGAGAGGCAGAGAAAGAGAGAAAGAGAGCGCCGGCAGGAAATACTCGACCGATTCACAGCCGTCCACGCCGCAGCGATGAAAGATCACGGGGTAATGCAATATCAGCTTCTCTTCCAGGATAGAGATAATGGCGTGACCGTATTACCGGCCACGATACGCCAATTAGCGTCAGCCAAGTCGACGATGAAGTTATAGCCAGGTAGGTCTGCTCGAGAGTACCTTATATACCTCTTCTATCTACCCTGTATCGCGCTCTCTTCAATTTTTTATCTCCCTCTCTCTCTCTCTCTCTCTCCCTCTTGCTCGTTCGTACTCAGTCACTCATCAGATTTTCTCAATGCGCCTCTTTCTCTCCGCTTCGTGATGATCCTTCTTGTACGAGAGGCCGCGCGCGATCCTAAATTGCAGATTTCTTCTCTCGCTATAAAATTACAATTAGGCAGTGAACAAAAGAGCGAGAGAGAGAGAAAGAGAGAGAGAGCAGGAGAAGGGATGTCAAGGATACAAGAAATTAACAAAAGTTTCGAAGCGAAGGAGACGTAAGTAACTCACTCAGAGGTATGTCGATGTACGTCTAACAACCGGTAATAAGCCACCAGGTGCGCGGTGCATTGCAGCACCGACGAAAAAACAAAACAATCGAAGATACAAAAAAGATCGTTTCTTCCTGCAAAATTGTTTTAATTTTTATACTTTGAAAATCGTTCGGCCAGTACGGTCTTTCCCACATGAATCTTTCGTGTGGAGCACACGCGGCTTGAAAATAAAATCGCGATCGATCGTTACATCTGTAAAGTGCTTGGTGTGCCTTAAATAGCTGAACAAGAACTCGCGACAGACGTTGCCGCAAAAAAAAATCGTGCAGGAGAGAAAAGATCGAGAGAAAGAGAGAGAGAGAGACAGAGAGAAGTACGGAACTCAAGAGATAATGCTAATGACTCTCGGCGTTTGCAAATGCATACGCGAATCGTTCGAATCGATCGCTTAATTGCCGATTGTCAACGTGAGAAAACGTCCTTTGCATTCGGTAGACCGAAACGATCGATAATTCTCGATCTTTATAAGCTGACTCGATCTATCCGATCTTGAGACACATGGCGTGTTCCTGCCCCCAAGCCGTCCACCCGAGGACGAGAAAACTTGCTCTTTGTCATTCCAATTCGATTGAACACGAGTCCAATACCCAGCGAAACTGCATTATTTACATTTATACAATAATTCCACAACGAAACTTTAAAACCGAACTGACCGTTCCTTCATCAGCCATTTTCCTTCTGGATATTCTCTATATTGGTTCATTCAACTGCCACCGAAGTGCGTTGGTGTCCATCCGCGGGATTCCTGGGGCGAGCGCTTGGATATCGCAGCGGTGATCCGGGAAGTAAAAAATCGGTTAACGAATGAAGGGAGAAAGGAGGCTCGTACCTGGAGCATGCTAAAATATAGTCGTGAGAGTGGATCGAAAGGGTCGTAAGTATTAAGCTAGGCACGCAGGATAGCATACACAAACACACGTAAACGGGACATTGACTTTTTGCGTTCGCATGTGGAGCACGGAGAATCTTCCTGCACTGGTACGGTCGATCTATCGCCGCAAAACGACTTCGTTACCATTCCGTAATATAGGTTGAATTAGGTATATATGCGTGTATGTGTGTGTGTGCACGTATAAATGTTCGGCGGATAAGTATTCCCGGGTAGGTTGGTACTTCTCCTCCGGTTTTTAACCGATTTTTCTTCTATTTCTTTCCCCGACTCTCCATCTCCTCCTATCTTTCGGTCCTCGTACTCTCCCACTCGCGGTTAACGCAAGCCTCGTCGGAATCGCTTTTCGCGAGAGCCACTTATCCCCTGGTGGTGGTGTCTGGTGCCTGGTGCAGGATGACCACGAGACCGGACGGCGAACACTGGGGGACATATTTAAGACCGGTAGTCGTTTGTTTATGCGTGAACTCTCGAGCTTATGGGACGCACGAAGAGGGAGACCCTTGCATCCTACCAAGAGAGATTCTGTCCCTCTCTCGGCTCGCGGTTGCTACGGTACTGCGGCGAATCAACCGATACGGCCTCACGAAGACGCAGCGGCAAAACTTCCATCTCGCTTTTCCCGCTTCTTCCCTCGCTTCTTATCTGCCTTAGGAACAGCGACTGTCGTCGTCTCTTTGTCTTTTATCCTTGTCCGTTCCTCTCTTTGGCGCATATGCCTTCCTTTTCATTCGTTCGGTTTGCCGGCGCGTTGTCTTCTACGTGAACGGGATATCAAGTGCCGATTCTCGGTAGACTCGCGCGCGCCTCGATCCACCACGCACTCTGTAACTGCCGCCCGCTGGCGAGTGAGTTTCACGTGAACCGCGGCAAGCCGGAAGAACCAAGAAGAAGAATGATCTTGGAACGACGAGAACGGTATACGTGTGTGCGCTGCGTCAACAACGACCGTACGACCAAGTATGACGCTCTATAAGTGTACCGGTAAGAGAGCTTTCAACTTATAGGTACAACCCTGGATACCGCGGTTTCCTTGGTCATGTACCCGTTTCTGCCGCGATTCGAGCTCTACCCTGGCTAGACTTTCTGACGGACGAGCTGCGGTAGCTGACAAGTTACCCCATTACGCCTCCCTATGCCGTATGTGCGCCACCCAGAGTGGGCAGATCAAGTTTCCTCGCTGAGATCCTCTTGTTCGCAACTCTCTCTCTCTCTCTCTCTCTCTCCCTCTCTCGCTCTCCATCTGTCTCTATCTCTTTGCACAGTCTTTCTCTCTGTCGGAATAGTTCTCTTTGGCTCATCATATTCCACACCTTCATCTTATTCGCTATCACTTTTCTCCTCGAGTCTTTTGCGTCTCTAACTCAACATCCACGTTCCATCCTCCGCCTCTCTCTCTCTCTCTCTCTCTCTCTCTCTTTCCTTGTCTTTGTTTATCTCTAAGTTTCAGTCCTTGTCTGTTCAGGCGTATATACAAAAGTCAGCAATTCTGCTTTTCTTATATTCGCAGGAAGCTCTCAAGCTCGGTCAGGTAGCAATTAAGACGTTGCTGCTGTTGCTGACTAGCTGCGTTCACCGCTCAACCGAGAGTTCTCTCGGCACTTCGTTCCACCGCATGGACCTGCAAAGAGTTCTCGAGGTTGACGTATTATACGGTATATATGCGTTGCTTACCGCGAGAATGAGAGAGAGAGAAACGTTGAAGGAACGAACGGAGGCTCGAGAGTGTTCACCCAGTAGTTGCCGTTCTACTCGAAAGCGTTATACGAGCCTCGATGCTCGCAGCATGGTCGGTGCAAAGGTGTGGTAACCTTTAAGATTGCTAGCTCGGCATACCGCCACCTCGATATTACGAGGCTTGTGGGCTGTGTTCGAACGATCGCTATTTCTGTTGCTCCTGCTCGCGGTGATGGTAATACCTAACTGGCGGGGTGCAAGGCACGTCACCGAGGCTAATGCCGCGAGATCAACGAGGACTGATGAATACTTATCTAGTCAAGCGTGTGATATATGTACGCCTTGGTACAACACCACACACCATGAGAAACTCGAGAATTATTCATTTTCATGAAGAGTTTCACCGATGGAAGACGACCGGATTGCCAAGATTTCTTCCCCTCCACGCCTCGAGCTTGGTCCATCGCCGTGGCTTCTACATCATCGTATGGCTTTAAAGCGCTCTCGTGGACTCGAGACTCGTTCGAGAATTGGGATGAAAATCTCTCCAGAGGCTTCGACTCGTGTTCATTCTCTGGGCACCAGAGGCGTCTCATTCTCAGCCGCTTTGGCTTTAAGAAGGCGAAGATGACGACCAGGACGACTGTTCCTTATGTACATATATATTATCCGCTAAATTTTAGAGGCATTTTGCCCCGCCGTGCAGTTTCGCACAAATGAGGGAAGAAGCCGCACTGGTCCTTCGGTATATTTCCGTGCTAAATACACATATATATATATAACACGAAGAATACTCAAGACTAAGAAACACACCGCATATATAGACGGAGAGGGGTTCCTGTGAGACGTGAGAGAGTTCCGCTTCGAAGAGTACCAAACTACAGTCCTTAAAACTTGATTGCGAACCCGGCAGGCTGCGAGAGCCACTTCATCGCTAATTGTAATTCGACGTTTAGGCCCTTGTCGGTGGTGGAGGGAACGAGGAATGAGAAAACGGTGTAAAAGAGAATTAAAGATGGTGTAAGAGAGAACGAAGAAAGGGAAAGAAGAAGATGACGGGAGGTTTCGGGAGGGGGGAGACGAGATGGTCCGTAATTTTAATCCACCATTGTCGAAATGGTCGCGCTCGAGCGCTGAAGAAGCCTCGTGAAATTAACGAACTTAAGCCCCGATTTTCTGCGCAGCATCCTGTGTCAGTAGTGCCGCGCGGTGGTGCTTCGCGCTCTCGTCTCCTCGTAGCTAAGAGAGTGCCATTGCTGGCTTTGTATACTTTTGCGACTATACCATTCTCTCTCTCTTCCTCTCTCTCTCTCTCTCTCTCTCTCTCTCTCTCTCTCTCTCTCTCTCTCTCTCTCTCTCTCTCTCTGTCTCTGTCTCCCTTGTTCTTGGCCCCTTCTCACTTTTCACTTCCTTGGCACTCGGAAGATCCCGTTGACGAGTTCCTCGAAGTTTACAAGCGTTCACAGCGTCAACGAACTCGAGAAGTCGAGAGGATTTCGATGAGATTCGTAGTGACCAATTGTTGAGGATTTTTGACGGGTTTTTGTTGAAAAATTCGAATGCTTAAGATAGCAGGTGGGATTCTGGTTCTGTGCAGCATTTATGTGTGATGTTTTACCCTTTTCCCCGTTTTTTTCGTATTTCCTTCCCTTGACACGTGGAATTCCAATAACCAATAAATAAAGCGCTAAACATACTCGGCTTGTTTTGATAAGGAGACATATTTCTTTCTTCTTTTTTAAACCTTCGATATACTGCCTCGGAGATCTTTGCGTTGTGCCTTATGCGTACTGCTTTTTATTCCGTAAACATCTCTTCTTGCATTACTGGTTTTCTGCGTAGTTGACTCTCTCTTCCTCTCTCTCTCTCTCTCTCTCGCTTCCTCTATCTATCTCTCTTTCTCCGTCGCACAGGGCAGTCGTGTGCCTTAAATCACCGTGGACTGTCGGGCGATGGGACTAATCCTGATTCATGCCCCTCGCACGAGTCACTCGGTGTGTTATACCTCCTCTGTTGCTCGCTTCTGCAAGGATTCTCGTGACGCACATGGGTCCTTCAAACTCCGATATCCTTCGTTCGCCTAATATTTTATATAATCAGCCATCTCGGGACCTCCAGAGGTTAACAGCATTTTTCCTCAACTTCAACATGTAAAAGTTGCTGTCGTCTCTACGAGCCAAAATTCCACATGATTCCTCGAATAGAAAACTTAAATATAATCCACAAAGCCCTTGAGAATTCTTACAAAACCAGAATATTTAGTTTTCTCCCCACGGATATTTTCGCAATCGTAAAAACCTCTCAATGTGACATTTCTGTGATTTTCCGTCGTGTTTTTCTTTACTTTCCGAGGTGACTCGATCCCCTTTATAGAATATTCGCTGTAACTAAAACAACAATGTGTAACTCGTGCGCGCGTTGGTCATTCCTCGGTCTCGCATTCTCTCTCTCTCTCTCTCTCTCTCTCTTTCTCTCTCGTCCACACGTTCTGTCAGTGAGAGATTTCGACACCGCATCTGCACCCACTAGTTCCCGGTGGGCGGACGAAAGTGAAAGCGAGATTATATACCGTATGCCGCATTACGTACAGTAAGTGCGCCATGAACCCAGGGTAAATATACATTGACGGTGAACGCGTGCGACCACCGCGACGCAATTCTTGGCCGTCGGGCGTCGCGACGCGCGCGTCTGGTCCGCGATCTCATCGGTACACGCTTTAGTTTTTTCTCCATTTACTTTTTCTTTCCCTCCTATGTACTCGACACACATAAGAGTACAACATCGTGGCCGAACTCCTGCAATCTCCTTCCTGATAAATCGCCTACGTCACGCCTGACCATCTACAGAACTGGTTGCTCGACCGAGCAACTGTGAAAATTCACTCTCGCTTATATTTATCCTCGGAGCACGATTCGTCATCGATCTATCGCACGACTCTTGGACGAGTTTTAGCTCCGGTCAACTCGAGATTTCGTGAGCGGAACTTCGAAAACGAAAATGGTCCAGGTAGCTTGCGGAATGTACGACACGCAACGAGACACAAAGGAGCTCAGCGAGTATCTGCCAGAAACGGCAGATGGAGTGTTGGCATTCGCGAGAGTAAGGAGAGCCTTGTTGCAGTGATGAAGAGGGAGAAGGAGAAGAAGAAAGAAGAAGAGAAAAAAAAGAAGAAAAGCACCAAAGATCAGTAGGCATGTACGTATTCTGTACGTATATATTTATATGTAAAGAGAAACTGGCAAAGAGACGAAAGAAGAAGAGGATGAGGATGTGGCGGCGGTGGCAGAGGGGAGGGGACGAAGACGAAGGCGAAGACGAGCGGAGTGAGGGCTTCAGTGTGCAGCGTACGTATCGAATGCCTCGGTGCATACCGTCACGTAGAAACCGGCAGAGTCTTCTTTGCCTTCAGCCGTTTCTCGGATACTATATACCATAGAGAGAAAGAAGGAGATGGAGAGAAAAGCCGCGAAGAGAGGAACACAGCAGTGCCGATCAAGGCACCCCAACCAGCTTCAGAAGTACACGTGCCCCCACCTTTCCTTCCTCTCTCTCTCTCTCTCTCTCTCTTTATAAGATGCATATGTGAACGTACGAACAAACTACGAACCGAATATGCATTCGCCAGTGTTGTATTATATCTGTGCACAAATATATATATATATATAGGTATGTATAGAAACAAATATATATATATGTAAAGGTAAAGGATATTCACAGACAGACGTACAGCGAAGGGAAACGAAGATTCGAGAGCCAGGGAAAAACAGGCGTGCATTTATGTATGTATACACGTACACATAAAACCCCTGACTACATGTAAACGTATGTGGGCAATATGTGAGAGAGTGAGTATAAGCTAATAATTCTGAGTTACTGCTAATACGAGCCGAGGGGCTCGGGGTAAGAGAGAGAGAGAAAGAGATGAGCTCTTTGCTTCTGCCTCATGGGCTCTCCATCCTTGTCGCGCTTTCTCTCTTTCACCATCCATATATTTCTTCTGCTCTCTCTCTCTCTCTCTCTCTCTCTCTCTCTCTCTCTCTCTCTCTGTCTCTGTCTCTCTCTCTCTCTCTCTCTCTCTCTCTCTCTCTCTCTCTCTCTCTCTCTCTCTCTCTCTCTCAAGGTAGCGTATATTTTTTTGTAACCATTGAATTCAATATGGTCTGACATGTACGGGAGAAGGTGCGTTTTGCGCCACAGTGGCTTGAAAGATGCGCGAAGGGATCAGGGTCCATCGAAGGTTACGTTCCAACGCGCCGCCCCATAAGCCAAAGAGAGACGATTTGAGGAGAGAGAGAGAAAGACGGTGAAACTAAGAATGAGCGAGATGAAAGAGGTGCAGGAGGGAATGCCGATGCGCACCTTTCCTTCATCAGACGGTCATAAGGGAACGCGTCGATTAACGCTCTAAATGAATCACCGAGTAGATGAGTCGTACTCTCTTTCTTTCTCGCCTCTTCTCTTTGTCTTCCTTTCTCCCTCTTCCCACTTTGAAGATTATTTAAGTGTTTCAGCAGCAGCTGGACGTTATTTCATGTTCAGTTATGTTACATCCACGAGACAAAACAGGCAAGACGTGTATAGAATCTCGTGCCATCGTATCCGAGAACGTCTCTCACACTCTCTTTCTCTCTTCCTCTCTTTCTCTCGTGAAAATTATTAGTGTTTGAAGGGGTACCGAAATCGAAGCGAGACAAAGACAGTTCGATTCTCGCTCTCTCTCTCTCTCTCTTTCTCTCTTTCTCTCTCCGGTTTTCGAAAGAGAGTGGCGGGCGTGTCAGAGGCATAGGATGGGTTCTTCTCTCGTTCCGTTTTCAAATTGAAAGTCGCCGTAAATCCGTAAGACGTCGGTATGGAATATCTCCTCCCCGGTCCTCTTTGCGTCTCGAGCCAACGAGAGAGAGAGAGAGAGAGAGAGAGAGAGAGAGAGAAAGAGAGAACTGTAAAAAACAAAAGTAAAAAAATATAAAGATTTAAACAAGGTAAAAAAATGTGTGCTGCGAAAGGGAAGAGCGGTGTTTGTGTGTGTGTGTGTGGGGGGGGGGGCGGTGGAGTGCGGGGATGGTTCGCCAATTTTGCTCGACTCAAAAGTTCTCTTCTCGTTCGAAACCTCAACGGTGTATGGTCCTACGCCAGACGCTTGAACAAGATATACATATATAGTAAAGAGTAAAGGCGGCCAAAGCCGCGTGCTGGAGGTCGATGCTTCGCGAAACGGGTTCGGGTGTGCTTTCGTCAAAATTAATTAATGTCGAGCGTGCCGGCCGACCCACAACAGCAGCTACGTTCGTGGCGAGGAAAGGAGAGCTCGCCAGGAGCCAACGAGAGAGGAAAGAGAAGGAGATTCGGGGGATGAGATATCCTGACGCAAACGATTCACGTTTTAGCGAACGGAGAGGGCGCTCGCGCGAGGGAGGAACAGGAAACTGGTTCTCCATAGCTGCTTAATAATATACATCTATATATATATATATAAAGTATTTTATACACTCTACCAAGTGAAAAAGAGAGAGAGAGCGAAAGCGTCAAATAGATAAGTTTTGAGGGGGTCATCGATTCGGACGAATGCCAGAACGCATATTCGTACGTAAAAATGGTATCTTTTTGGTTTTCTAAAGTGAAGATGAGAATTTGTCCAAGTGGCAAGGGAGAAAAGAATTCAAGGTATAGACACGCGTAGGAGCGACGACGAGCTCAGAAAATATGTACGAAACCACACTTGGGCACGAGTCCTCTCACCTCCCTCTCGCACTCCTCTCTCTCTCTCTCTCTCTCTCTGTTGAAATTCGTATTTCGGCGAGACGCCGTTCCGCGATGCATAAATTGTCCAAAGTCTCGGCCCGGGGTTCACGGTCATGGCTCTCTTTCTCGCACGAGATGTTGCACGCGCGTACTCATCGTCGTTACAAGTGGCTTGAGAATTCGTGAGAGAAGGAACGGAACGAGAGAGAAAGAGAGAGAGAGAGAGAGAGAGAGAGTGAGTAAGTGGTGGAGAAGATGGTGGAGGAGAAGGAGGAGAGGAAGAGGAAGAATTCTCGATGTATATATAGGCAGGAGCGCGTAAACCCGGCGTTTTCATTGCGGGACCTCGCGGTCACTCGCTCGCAAGAGAGGCCTCGGATTATGGAAATGCTTTCGGACCTCTCCTCTTCTTCCCTCTCCCTCCCCCCCCCCGCCCCGCTCTGCCCCCTATTTCTTATACTACAAACACGTTCTCTCTCTCGGCACAACCTCCGACTGCTACGACTTGAAGCAGAAGCAAGCCAACACTTTTTATTATTGTAATGCCTGGAGTTACGACCGTCCACTCCTGCCTCTGTGCTGTGGCGTTTTCTGATACGAGACTTAATTTATGAAAATGACGTGAAATAGGAGCCAGTTCATGTAGGTGTAACATATATATGTGTATATATATATTTATATGTTGTGAAGAGACGGAGAAATAAAAAGGATGTAGGGAGCAACGTGCGTGTACGTTATCGCGCGTTGAGGACCAAGATCCACACACCCTCAGTGAGTCAAGCGTCAAATATGAAAAAAATAAGAATAAAATAAATAAATAAATAAATAAAAATGTTCGAACTCGTCGGGTCGAAGCTTCTTGTTCTTAATCCAAGCTCTCTTCGCTGAAACACCGACGTGTCCCTTCCTTGTTTATTCTGTTATACATAAAACGTAAAAACCAGAAATACAATCTGATCTCGCGCGAGCAACATCCGATACGAGAATATATCGAGAAATGAATTTTAGTCGGATGTGTCACAAAGTAGATTATCGAAGCCTCGCGGTACGAGTACCCGATGTTAAAGTCCGCGTAGCCGTTTTCACGGGGCGTTTTACAGTCGTATAATACGAAAATTTTAATTAATATCGGTAGCCGGATGACAGCGATTTGAAATTTATCCGTGATAAAAGAGCAAAACGTCGTCAAGCCTGTTTTTCTTTATGCGCACCTTTCCCTCTTTCTCTCTCTCTCTCTCTCTCTCTCTCTCTCTCTACCTCTCTCTCTCTGTCTGCCCCGCACTCCCTATTTTGCATCTCGTTTGAAAATGTGCAAGAAGGTAAGATCGTCGAGTCGTATGTATAAATCGTTGACCGCGGTCTTCCATACTCAGCTGGAGCAATTATAGCGCCAACGGGGCAAGTTAAGTCGCGACATTGCGGTCTTTCGCCCGCGCACGGTCCATCGACAATTTTACTATCGCGTCTATATAGGTCTATACGCAACAAACGTGTATAATGTATATTATATGTCTCTGCCGCTGCTACCAGCTTCCAGTTCGAACGTTCAGGCAGTAGTCACCTCGCTTGTATTGCCATTTGCTTTCTCGCTCGCACTCCTCTTTCCTTTCATACGAACGAGAATGAAATTCGCGATGGAGGCGAAGGAGGGAAAATCCCGCGCCACGACCCGGTACTGTTCGTTCGCCGCTCACCCACGATAGTCACGTGTACGTGATTAGTTATTACATACATATATGTGCATCTAGAAACAATGCCGCCTGTCCCCACGATATCTATATATATATATATAGTTATAGGCTTATATACTTTTAAGATACGTCGGCAAGAGTGCACGTTGGCTGTCGAATGCGCACACCTAAAGCCATTATCTCGCGGTGTACCCGGCAATGCCTGCCCACTGTTCACCTCCAATATATTACAGTGTACTTGGGCTGAATTCTATTTTTGTATCTATTATACAATATAATAAGCTCCAACTGGCTTATACCATACGTGCCGACAATTTTCTCTCTTTATATTTTGTCTTTATTGTTTTTATATTTTCAGTGGGAATAATATGTGAAATGTACTATATATGTGCGAGAGCTTTGCCCTTTTGAGATTCGCGGAAACTTTCGAATTCTTCATAAATCAATTCCACGGGGATAATTTCGCGGGTGCGGTAATGATTTGGCTCGTAAATTATTATTATTATTTTTTTTATTAGCTTCGATAGGTATAATCGAGACGATAAACGGAAGAACGAATTTTTGATTTATGCATTTTTATGACGTAGCTCATTATTTCGAGAGGTCAGGCTCGTCTAATGTAACCCCTTAAATAACTACGGCTCTCTATATATACCCGTTCGCGCAAATGGTCGGAGTTAAAATAAGCTCTCACGTGGCGTCGCTTCTGGTTCCACGCGGAGTCTCGACAGTCCCAGACGACAGTATTTAAGTGGCCATGCCCGATTGTCTCACGTATTTCTTTTTTTTCTTTCTTTTTCCACTCTCCCTCTCTCTCGCTCTCCCGTTTCGCGAATTATAATTGTTTCGTTCGGTGCACGAAAGCTCCGGTTAGCTTCGCCTCGCGAAAACTTCGGTAGCCAATTCTCTTTCTGACCCTCTCTTTCTCTTTCTCTCTTTTGTCTCTCCCTCTCTTCCTTACGTTCGGTGAACGTTCGCGTGCAGCTTACTGTCAGAGAAATTGCATGCGAGCGAGCACGCCGCTCGCGCGAAATTAAACACGCTCGTTACTGTCACTGTATATATGTGTACCTGTACATACACGTGTGAGCTTGTGTGTACACATACATATATATGTATATACATATATATATATATATATATATATATATATATACGCAATAAAATGTGTCGACCGTATTTCTTCCGACGGGCAAAAAAATTATTTCTTCGAAATTAAACGAACGCACCAGAAATTGCAAACACAATAGAAATCATTGTATATTCTATTCAAAATTCTATCCAAATCAAACGTTGCTCGATCTACGCTAGTGACATTTTTATTCCTATTTTTATTTCATAAGGAAATAAAGATTCATCCACTAAAAGCCAATTTATCAAATGAAACCCGATGATAGAGCAATTTTGATTTCACACGTTCGTGTCTCTCGGCGTTATTATTAACTCCGAACGATAGAAACGACGAGTATTTAGCTCGTTTATGTACCAGTTGAATAAAAAAAAGAAAATGAATTGTAAAATTATCGTTTCGAGGGCAATGGACGTTGAAAATATGAGAAAACTCGGTGCATAACTGAAATTTTCCATTGGAGCTATCGGGGGCTCGAAGTATTCGGAAATCCAATGAGCGAACGACGGTCGAACGCGTTGGCGCGGGACCGCGACGTTGCCGGCGGCAATTTTGCAGAGCCGGGCGACCGAGAGTCCGTCGGAACACCGCAGGATTTTTCAGGTGAGAGGGCGGGGTCTTTGCTTATACGGTGCAAATAAAACATATTGGTGTTTGCAATTAAATCGCACAGACAATGGACAAATAGCGATTAACCGGTCGACCAGCGGTCCTCCTCTTCTTCTCCGCCCCCCCCCCCCCACCCCTCTCTGCTCCAATCGCCGAATACGATTTAATAAATATTTTCCCGAATCCCGTTATCCTATATACGTTACGTAGCGATATTCTCATCGAAAATCATTTCTCTATGCCAGCCTCGTACCACCAGCTCTCCTTCTCCCTCCCTCGATCAGTTTACCGGTCAGCGACCGCTGTATTTCCATGTACCGGCAACCAATTAATCTCCTCCTCCTCCTCCTCGTCCCCGCACGGGTGGCTTCAATTTTGCAATCGCAGCAACGGCGACAGCATCGACGAGCCATTTAATTCGCTGTCAACGCTCGTTTTTGTTTGCACATTTATTTTCGACTTTTATACGCCGTTGCGAAATAAAAAAAAAATTAAAATAAAAAAAAGAAAGATAAAAAAGAAATTTGGAAAAATAAATACCGCGGTGACTGCATCGGCTTCTATCCCTTCCATGCGGTCGTTCTCCCGAATGTAGCGAACATTTGCATTTCATTAACCCTCTTTACGCGAATTTGTGACAAGGGGTTGGCGCTCCAACCCTTACAATTAATTATACCACGCAAAATTCGTTGGCCACCGACCGACGTGCGAGAAATAGCCACCGGTGGTTTCTATTAAAAAAATATATAATGAATCATTACAACGAGCGACGTCCATAAGGGATGATTATCTGGAACGATACATTTTTTAATATTTCGATCGAAAGTTTATTGATAAAATTATAATTCAAGAAAATCCTGCCCTCTTCTTCTAAAGACAATCCATCTGGGGTAAAGTTTTTAGTAGATCCGTTTTGCCGTCGTAAATTTTTACCTAAAAGCCGTAGATTGTCGAACGAGAAGAAGAAAAAAAAATAAAGTAATACGTAGAATCGCGTGACAAGAGGTAACCGCGTGAATCGACTCTGCGGTGATGCTGCCCGTCACATTGCGGGATGCAAAAAGGGAGGGAGGAAGCGTTAAAGAGAAGATTGGCGAACCGGGGTGGGAAGCAGGGGAGGCTTCATACAGAGGCCTCCCTCGCCGCATAGCCACATCAAGGAATATCGAGAACGAGACCGGTCTCTCGTCAACGACTGACCGGGATGAGCTCCACGAGGCCACATGGCATATAGGTAGAAGGGACACGTAGGTACACAAGGGGAAGAGTGCACAATAGCCAAGAGTGTGCATGTACATGCGGCTACTCTCATTTTTTTTTGTTCCTTTCTTTTTTTTGTACCGCTGCCGCGGACCTTACGCCGTGGACTACGCGATCAGGGAAGCCCCATACATTATTCTCTCTCTCGGGTACTCCCTGCTCGTTGCAACCGATACCCCCCTTGTGCTACTTGTTTCTATGTTCAACGCCAAGTGCGATTTTTTTTCACTCTCCCTCTCTCGCTTCGGTTCTTTTTTTCCGTACAACGTTCCACGGGTCTTCGCACGACTATCGTATCGTTATATGGAGCACGGAGAGAGGTGTGGTGACTCTTGCGTGTCCGTGTCGCCTGGATGTGAGATGGGACGAGTGATGTCCAACTGTGCATAGGTATATACAGGGCGATTTTCCTAAGGTATAGCACCATTTATTCTGGGGTAGATGGGACCATTACAAACAAAAGTTGCAAATAAACATTAGGGATATTTTCAATAGTTTACGAGATATCAATTTTTGAAGTTTGGCCAATCAGCGCGGCGAGAAGCGTTGGAGCGACCCACTCCCCGCCCTATCCGTAGATGTAGCACAGTGTAGGGCGTTACATTTGGGATCGCAAAATTCAGAGCAGTCAATTATTATTATTTTATTACGCAGTCATTTTTATTTGTCGGTCATTGACTGCTCTGAATTTTGCCGAGAAGCGTTGGAGCTGCCCACTCTTCGCCCTAGCCGTAGCCTAGCCAGTCAATGCCCGATAAATAAAAATGACTGCGTAATAAAATAATAATAATTGACTGCTCTGAATTTTGCGATCCCAAATGTAACGCCCTACACTGTGCTATATCTACGGATAGGGCGGGGAGTGGGTCGCTCCAACGCTTCTCGCCGCGCTGATTGGACAAACTTCAAAAATTGATATCTCGTAAACTATAAAAAATATCCCTAATGTTTATTTGCAACTTTTGTTTGTAATGGTCCCATCTACCCCAGAATAAATGGTGCTATACCTTAGGAAAATCGCCCTGTATATACACATGTGGAGGTAATTAACCGTCTCGTATTTTTACTACCAACCCCGTGAATCCCCGTGCTGCCGTTGCTATTCGATAAGATTGTCGGCTTTTGGACGACAGAGTTGAAAAGTTTGTGAAAATTATTTAATAGCAAAGTCAACGGAATCTTTGATTTTATCGAATTGATAATCGTTTGATCGACACTTTGATAAAATTATTCGATTAATATTTTGATCAAACGATTTTTATTTGATTAATATTTTCATGAAATATTATTTATTTGATCAATTGTTTGATAAAACAATTTTTCTGTTATTAATATTTAAATAAAGAACACTTATTTAATTAGCAAATTGCCAAAATAATTTGCGTTTAATTAACATTTTAATAAAATAATATTATTTTTATGAACGCAAAGTTGCGCAATTATGTTGGAATGAAATTCTCGATGATTACACGTTTAATTGAATAATTTTTCATTTAGCAAATATACGGGTATGCACGCAATAGGACACGCGCATGCGTGACGAATGCCGAGCGTGTGCGGTACGAGAAAAGAGCCGCTCGCGTGATCGATGATCGTTTCGAAAATCGACAGTTCCGACCAAACTCGACAGCCGGTCACACGCAAATGTAAATACCGACGAAAATAAATGAGAGTGTGGCCGTCTCAAATACTAAATCGACCGATAGTATTAATTTATTTTCTCATCAAGCTTATCTTCATACACGTTAATTAAAATAATTTTTTCCAAACTATTCCACAATCGCAGCAACAATTTCAACTGTCCAATTTATTTCGCATATCCAATTAGTACAAAATATTTATATTCATCGCCGCCATTAATTCGTTATTTTTTAGAGCAGAGAGGGGTGAAATAAAAACGTCACGAAATGAGCAACGAATCGAAGGAGGAAATTTCAGAGAGAGAGAGAGAAAGGGAGGGTTCTCTCTCGTCCAAACTCCCATTCACGGGAGAGACCCTTTTAGCAGTTTTATATTTGAGCAACCCAAGATCGGGGGTGAAACGTGATTCATTTCTCTTCCCGCGTATGGCAATGCTGTATTTTTTTTTCGTTTCTCACTCTCGTCCTCTCGACGCACTTTCGCTCCCTTATTTTTATTTTCTTTCATATCTACGACATCCCAACGAGAGCCCGTAGGCCCTTTGGGGCTGAACGATTATTTCGGCTCGTTAAATTATCCCCCCTATCCCTCTTGTAGGGAGCTCTTTTTCGCTTGCGACGAGAACCGTGAAGCGAGACAAACCGTCAACCACAATATTCGCGCGTTCACCCCCTCTTCAGGAAACTGAATCGGGCGATCGAATATACATACCTATACCTATATATATATATATATACACCAAAGTCCCTCATAAATGTGATCACGTGAGCTCAAAGCCCCAATATAAATCGGTATATATGGTTTATAATCGTATATATCGAAGCGCGAAACTAAGAGCATGAATTTTCATTTTCGTATTTATCATTTCTACGTCCACGACACTCCAAGACATTTCTTTCCTGATTGAACAGCACCTCTACAGTTATATTTCACGCTTTATCGACTCTGACCCATTAAGAAGTGAGAAAAGATGGAATTAAAAGCCATTTCGTGTATTATGGTGGTAAACGTCACTCTCCTTCTCTCTTCCACTCGTTCCTTCGTTCCACCACGAAGATACGCTTTCGATCCTGATTATTCCAACAAACCGATAAACTACGTATACGTATACTCCGTTCACGACTGTATACGAGCGTTTGGGAAACACACGTCGTGTGTGTAATACCAGCATATCTTTCTGACGCTCTTACCAGCCATTCGACGTACATTAGTCCGTAGATTACGAGTCTCCGGTCCGACGCGACAATATATTATACATCTATCGGGATTCCAGAAATTTTATTTTTTTTCTTCTTCGACGCTCCGAGAAACTCTTTCGATCGCGAGTTACGAAAATTCGTCGAGAAAGATGTGTGAAGCTAACTAGGTAACGGAATGTTGTTGCGCGTCACGTAGAAACATATTTTTTTGGTACATCGGGGTAATATGGGTCATCGTGGAAAAAACTTATTGCAATGATAAAATCATGCATGAAAATTGTCAAGAATCCAGTTCTCGACATAAGTAATATGTTTACGTTGTAATTTGTCTGTAAACAAAGAAACGAAAAAAAAATCTGTGGGCCAAGCGAAGCGACGTAAAATACCGTTCGAAGTGGCTTGAAAGTCGCTAGAAAAAAAAGCTCACAAATTTGTCATCAACTGACGTTAATCTGCGCGTTTGTAATCGTAAAAATGATCATTAATGTCGCAGGCGTACAAATGCTCTTTCGGTTGACTCTCGTATCAGCCCCCCCTGGACTAGGAAGTTTGGTCCGGCTTACCGGTATCATTATAAATAGACGAACCGAGAATATTCAGGCGCGGAAATCTGCTTAACAGCTCGTACGCATATATATACTTATATATGTGTGTATGTGTGTATGTGTTTGTACACACGCTCGGTGGAGTCTCACTAGACACACATTACCATTAATAAATATGTCAGCCGATCCGTGGATATCAAATTATGCTAATCGCTCCGCAGAGAGTTCGCCCTCCGCTTTCGCTCCGTGAATGATATTATTTGGTTACGCGAGTCACGCTCACAGCCATTTATCTAGTAGTCGACCCCTTCTCCCCCTGCCGCCCATCTTTCTCTCTCTCTCTCTCTCTCTCTCTGCATTTTGGTTATATACACCCCATGACCCAGGGCCTCTTCGTGTAGTAATAGATACATACGGGAGTGATGGTACACGCGATTGTATGTACGTGCGTGTGCTTGCGCGCCAGACCGTCCCTTCCGGACGGGGTCAAGGTTCCCGTTGCTACTGCATGTCTGCTCTTGGTTTTGGGTGCACACCGACCGAACTTCTGACCCTACCAACCCCGACGTTACTTCGGGCGGGACGCGAAAGCCAACCCTCGCTATCCCGTTCGCTACACACCCTGACAATGTACGTGTGTGAGCTCTTATGTTTATATAAGTGTCCTATCGTAAATAGTGACAATTTTGTACGTGCTTTGCTCACGATGGAATTTTATGATCCAAACGACGAGGAAAGTTTGAAATGGCACGAAGTGGAATGCTTTTTTATTCTCAAAAGTGAGGGCCTGCTCGCAATTAAGGACGCTCCATCCAAATGGAAAAAAGTATTTTAGAATGTTGGCAAATTTTACTAACTTCAGGAGTTATAGTAAAATAATCAATAAAGCTCATCTAAAGCTTTGCTTAATCGATCGACTATCTTTATAATCAAGAAAATCCTTTTTTTCTACTTCAAAAGATGATTTTTTCAGGTCTTTGATCGGTCGCAAATGTTCTTAATCGAATTTTTCGAAGCAACGTTTCAATGAAGAAATTATTACTTCATCGGCTGTATATCCATCTTAAATAAGTCGTCGCTATAGAAAGCTCGAGGATTCTATCGCTAAACGGACAGAGAGGGAACGCATCGCGCACCAATATATATATATATATATATATATATGTCTAGTATACTGTATTTATTCACGAGACTCGTAAGGGCAAACGATATCTGGAAGATCGTAACTTCGTATGAATAGCTTTGCCTCGTTCGGTCGCAAAATCGTGATTTAACGACTATACAAGCTCAGGCGAGAGGGTTCTATCGGGAGAGGCTGGCGGCCATGAAGCCGTCGCTATCGAGTCTGAGGAGGATATGGCTTAACGTGCAAAAGTCTCGACGCGATAGAGATGCGTTTATAGCTTAGTCGATATATAATTCGGATACATAATAAGTTTGATAGAATGCCGCGGACGTGGTTCGCGCGTAAACACCGAGCGATAAATCGGCCGACGTTGATTTATCGAACGAACGACGTGGTAAAAAGTGATTAACCGCAACCTCGGAATTTTCATTATCATTCTTACGCGGTTGTTAAACGTCTCGAAAATACCTCTATTTGATCGTCGGAAGAAATGCCCGCTTAGCTATTCGCCCGAAGGGCTTAATCGACGCTCCGTGCGGTGGCTGCCGTCGCTGTTGCTGATGCTGCTCGTGTTAGCACCAGCACCTCCTATCGGCGGTACGCTCAACCAGAAGCAAATGGAAGTTTTTGTACCTCGGGCGATATGGCGGAACAATCATCGTGCCGCGCTCGTTGCGAGGAAGACTACCCGCTTCGAAAGAGAGAAAAGCTGGCGAGAATATAAAAACAATTGCCCATTCGTGGCGGTGTAACATATACACACTGTATATATATATATATATACTGCCTAGACCTGATACAAACGAATATATATATATATATATATAGTTATATAAAGAGTCCAACTGAACATGGAGAAACAGCAGCCAGAAGCGCGGAACTCCATGCACACGAAAGGCGGCGCTAAGGACGTGAGAATATCGTGAACCTTATGCCCCTTCCTCTCTCGGTACGCCGGGATTGAAGTCGACGTGTCGTCCAATACACGTCGGTCATCTTTCGAACATTTTCCCTTCGGAGAGTACCTTTTGTGGTTCGAGGCAAAGCCTTATCACGAATTCCTATCACGACGTAACGAATTCTGTCTTCAACGGGTATTTAGTTATAAATCAATTTTGTTCGGACAACGGTACCGGTGTTTCCAGGAAATTTTTGTCCTCTTCCGACATTCCGCGACCCTGGACCATTGATCGATCGCTGAGAAAATTTCTCTAGGAAATCGCGAATACGGAATTTCACGTATTTTATGATATTTTCATGTGGATTCTTGTAATTATGGCATATTAGCGGGCAAAGAGGACCGGCGAATCAAATGGTAAAGAATGCTGCTATTCTTTAACAACAAAGGCATATGGCGGGAGATCAACGGACAAAGCCAAGATGGACAGGATGCTGAAGGAGCGAGAGTGTATAGGAGGATAGGGAATCCAGCAAATACTTGTACCAGCCAAGCAGGTCCGACTGCTGGCAGTCAAAGACTCTCCGGGTTTGTATGTGGAGCTCCTGTCCACTCCAACAGACGCATAGTGAGAGTTTATCTAGCCTGGCTCTATGGTCTTCGTTTGCTTCGGAGGTTCTCTTACCGTTACTACTGCCTGCAGAGACTGGCAGCATCACACACACACACACACACACACATACAGCAACTTCAGAACGGGAAAACACGAGAGTCGGTGGAAGCAAGAGTCGGTGCACTTGAGGGGTGGGGGGTTAGCAGCTTTGAACTTTTCCGTTTTCACGTCAATGTGAGCCGAACGCTACTTCGATCCTGTACCTGCTGCTTGGCAATCAGTCGAGGTCGTTAAGCCTTCACAGGCACTCGCTATATGATTCTCTCGAATAATTGGTCTCACACAGGCCAGATGAATGATTAGGTGAGGGCATAGGGTTCATTATGAAGGGTTCTAGCGATGATGACAATATTCACCAGTGGAAAAGATTAGAATTATCATCGGATTACACTTGCCATCCTCATTACGCATTTTTTAACTGGATACAAACACACAATTCACTCGTACGAGTCTACTTCTGCAAAGATGGAATCTTATCGAAGTATCGAAATAGGTATGTTGGATTTTGGTAACGGATATAAATTTCTTTTGGTACAAATGACTTAAGAGGTAAGTGAATAGAATACTAATTTCACGTTGAGCACGAATATAATTGTTAAATTCCTAGTTTTTCTGAACCCTGGGGTCGAAAGATTAAAATCTGAAAATCGTCAGATTTTTTCAGCTTTTGACTGGTAAATAGATCAAAAATAATGAATACAAATATTATATTCGTGTTCTCCGGGCAAATGTCGATTTCATAAGAATAATTTGAAGTTATTTTGGGTAAATAAAAATGCTCGAATTTTGATTTCGCCCCAAATAACTTTATAGCCACGTATCCAGAATGGAAATTTTCCGCGAAATACGACTATAATATTCATGTTTCAATTTTCTTAACTGTTCTCCAGTCGTCGCACGCGTTTGTCAGCGATCGTCTCGCAACTATAGAGAGTTAGTGCTAAATAAACGACGATTACGTCTCAGTCATCGGCAAGACAAGCGAATGGTTTTCGAATCGCTATATTCCCTCGTATATTTATCGATACTATTTTCCTCGCCATTGACGTTCCTCGTACTGGATAGAAATTGTCATTTGTTATTATTTATCGGTATATAAATCCAAATAAAGAAAATTATGCAGAGTGGCCGCGTGGGTAGTCCGCGAGTTCTCGCGCATGGTATCGTGGGCTTCTGTACTCCGGTAGTAGTAAGGCATAAGTATGTATCGGTATTGGAGTGTATACTTTTAAATATACATGAACACACACTCGCACACACATATAAGTCTATAGCCTTTCGTCGAACTGCGCACGGACCGAACGAGGATTCAACGAGTACGGTAAATCACGCTTTCTCGATATATACCAAACGATATATCGCCATATAGTAAATAGAAATGCCGCCGTGCATACAAACGGTAAAAGGGGCAATCTTTGTGCTCCTCGCTACAGTCATCGTCTTCTAGAGTCGAGGTTGTTAGTTGTCGTTTCGACCGGAGCGCGCTCTCGCGTCGTTGCTCGGGCGTTACGCAAGACTACCGCAAGTAACCGCAGGAGCGCCCTCTCGTCGTGACGGCCATGCGACAATCCTTACGCGCGCATCCACCATGAGCGCTGCGGTCGTTTTATATCTTTTAGACTACTCTCTCTCTCTCTCTCTCTTTCTCTCTCGTCGCGGTACTCAAAAGCGATTATTTATGTTCACCATATCCGCGCCTGGTGGTCTATGTACTTTTACATACACGTATATTTATATATATGTAAATCCACTTCTGAGGTTCGGAAGAATGCCTAACTAACCTACCTCACTCGGAAATTCACGATATAGGTATAGGCAGGATTTTTTTCAACGAGAGTATTACACGCGGTGGCGTACACACAACGAGAGAGACCTCTCCACTTCGTCGATGATGGTCTTCCCTCTCTTTCTTTCTCACGCTCATGTCGTTATGCGAACATACACATAGAGGTGTACGTATATAGCTGTATAACGAGACTCGACACTCTCGTTCGCAATATAAGGCTTGTACTCGGGCGTCATACGCCACCGGGGTGTGTTAGCAGTAAAAAATCACGCATCATCGCGCAATGGCGTCGATCGTAAGGGGGTTTGTCGCATGACGTTCCTGTACCTCTCCCTCGTGTGCAGGCATCGTCAAGGAAAGAGCCATACGCCTGTACGTGATATTTACCTATGGAGACGACTCCCTTCGAGCGTGAATCTATCGTCATATTATCGGAAATATGGGTTTTGCTGCGTTTCGCACGATGAAACTGACCGACTTGGTGAATCACTAAAAAATCAGCGTGATTTTAGAATAAATATATTAAGGAACGAGAATAAATCATGGAATCAATACGTCGATTGAAAAACACGCTCCACGATTTTTTCGTATAATTGTGACTTTAATTTAAAAAATGCATAATCAATGATAGTTACAAAACCGAAATAATTTGTAGGGGGAAATAATGACCGACGCTATTCGTGGGCACGCATAACACGATTGTAATTAAAACTTTAATTACAGACTAGACAAAAACATCACAGTTTCAACATTTCTGACGACAAATAAAAAGAATTCTTGTTTCTTTCCAAGAACTTTCATAGATTTCTTAATTTTATAAATTAATTTGGAAAGCAATAATAATAATAACGGGACGTTCTCCAATAGGTAATTACTTTTGCAATAAATTAAACGCGAGCAAAACACTGTCGTTAAATATTTCCACGTATAATAAAATTGTAATGAAATAGTCAGCTTCACCGTAAGTTGAAAATTCGAAGGGAGCGAGGGCGTTACTGACGCAGATAACGTACATATGTATCTGATGCATGTGTTAGCTATGGACTATACATACACAGACATATATCTGCGGGTGCTCACTATACAGAAAGAGAGGACTCTCGTCCGACGCCGGGGGTGTCGCTAACAAGCAACCCTCCCAGTATTAAGGGGGCCTTATTCACGCACGCCCGCACAGCGACGTTATACATATACATACATATATATATTTGTACATATACATATACCCTGTCTCGTGCGGAGGTTGGAAGCATCATTCCCGTTAGCAACGATGCGTGTGCGCAACGGCGTGCGAAGAATCACGACTCTCTGTACATCTTTACTGCGATGACGGCATTCGCCTCGAACAGAGAAAAAGCGTCATCCCTTAATGACTTATTAGCATCAGCGCACCTTATTTAACCACCCGACACAATTACACCCCTCGTTCTTTTTCATCCCTCGTGATTCCATTTTTGTTGTACTCTGTACATTTGTTATCATTGTTTAATTTTATTATTATCAGTATTATTTGACAATTTCCTTTGTACAATAGCACGAGCAATCTTTTTAATTTATTCTCATATAAATAGCGGCGAGCTCAATTAATGAATTATGAAAAAATTCATTAACCACTGCAAGAAAATGACGACAGCTCGTAGCTGTGTTAACACGTTCGGCATATCAAGACGAAAATCATTTTCTCCTATTTCCCTACCGCATATGACCGAAACAAGAGAGAGAGAGAGAGAGAGAGAGAAAGAGAGAGAGAGAGAGCCCTCAGGGATTTCAACCCGTTCCAAATTCATTAGAGATATTAATGAATGCAAATTATATTTTCAAATTAATCGCCACACATGCAGCTTGGAATTTGACGTCAGACGTCAGTAGAGTAATAACCATGATAATAATAATAACAAACGCATCGAAAATTTAGCTCCTAGAAAAGCGCGCTTCCGTACCCCGTTGTAAATATATAGCGTGATGCCGAGTTGATCGGGATACACGCGAACGACCGTAAATGGTTATGGAAGAGGTGGGGAGGCAAAAGAAGGAATCCCCACTTTTCTCGATCTTATATAAAAGGTGTTTACATATACATACGATGTCTGCCTATGTATATACGTATAGGTATGCACAAAGGTATATAAGTGTTTATTTATACATCGATCCCTCAGGACGGACCACCTAATTACGAAGGCACGCCGGTCTTCCTCGCTGTCTTTCCTTACGTACCTATATACGTATACAGCCCGCTGCCTGACGTTTTATGTATTCGTGCGCACCGCGTTGAGGCCCAACCGACACG
Organism: Netelia inedita; assembly: GCA_964017225.1. Lineage (NCBI taxonomy): Eukaryota > Metazoa > Arthropoda > Insecta > Hymenoptera > Ichneumonidae > Netelia > Netelia inedita. The sequence continues at coordinate 10,843,964 of OZ024922.1, forward strand.
GAATTCCTCGCGTGACAATTAACGATTTGTAACCCTTAATGTTTGGATTAGATTAAACTGTCCACGAGAAGAGAATCGTGAGCTCGAGCGCGTGTGTATGTACGTATATACACTTTAGTACGGGAGACCGGCTCGCTTTTCGAACGCGCGAGCAGAGAAAGAGAGAGACAGACAGACAGACAGACAGAAAGAAAGAAAGAGAGAGAGAGAGAGCGCACACCTTTCGAAGCGAAAGTGTAAGCTGGCGTTCGAGAGAACCACGAGCGCTGACAGGACGAACGCTTCGAAGCTGTCCACCCTGTCGTCCGGTTTTCTCTCCGTATGCCCCGGTCGCTCTATCTCTTTTCCCCTCGCTTCCACGTCTGGATCACGTCCCTCGCCTCGATCTCTTTCCACCTCTTCCTTCAGATCCTTTTTTTCTTTCTTTTTCCTGTTTTATTCCGTTTCGCGAAACATTCGATTTCGGGACCCGGAGGGTGAGTGTTGGGGGTAGAGGGTGGGCGCGACGGACAGTCACGATATTCGTTTTTTTTAAATTCTCGTCACGGCGAAATTTGCACTTCGAGCTGCTTAAAATTTTATCCGATCGGTTCGGGACAGGATTTTTCGGACTTGACGTGACAATCGTATACGGCAACGAGTCACAGTCGTGGTTGAAAAAGAATTTCGCGTCTCGTCGAGGATTTCAATGTGAATTTTCATTTTCACGACGTACGAATCTAAAATGGAACAATGCCATTAAGATCGTCGCCTCGTTAATTTTTTATGTATCCTCTTTCTATTTCTCGTTCTTAATTTCTCGAGATAAAAACATCACAAATGTATACGAGCCGTATCGTTGTAACGGTAGCTCAAACGCGATGGAAAATTCGTTCTCGATTCGCTCGAGTTTCAATTGTGTACGCGAAATTGCTCACGTAATTATACGCGCGTTTTGTTTTGTTACCCTTTGCCTCGCAAATATATCCGAGTTTTCAAGGAATTCCACGTACGCGTTTTGTTTTGACACGAGAAACTGCAACCGTATATACGTATACCTATAAAATATATAGACGCAATCACACACGTGTCTCTGCGATGCACTCGTTAATGCTTTTGAACGTAATTGCTCTGCAGGGTCGCGCGTGTGGATTTTCACCTGGCCCCTCGCTCTGTACTACCCTCTGCGTCACGACATATCCCGGGCAACTGAAATAACCGAGTATAAAGCGGCATTCAATTAATATTAATTAAAATGGCGCGCGCTAGGGAGTGAGAGAGAGAGGGGGGAGGGAGAAAACAAGAGACTGCGCAAATGTGTCGAGAGTGAACTGAGATCACTGAGAGAAATGAGAGAGGTAGGTGGAACCAGAACTCGCGAATGCTCGGATAATTATGCATTTCTCGAAGAGCCAACACGCGCTGCATGTAAAACATATCTCGTACGTAGCGTTCATCCGCGAGCCCAGCGTGGCGAACCATTATCTAGAAAAGAGTTTTATTTTCAATCGTGTTATTTTCCTTGTTCCGACCGTGCAAACGCGTAGGAAGAGCTCAACGGTCGTGGAATGCGGCGGTGCACATGCGAGATTTATCCGAACCCGTTTAATGAAAAGCGTACCGCTCTACTTCCGCCTCGTTGCGAACGGTTATGCAACCCTCTCAAAAACCGACGACAAATTCTGATCGGAAGTTTGTTCTCTGGAAATTCTGGCGATATAAATTATGTAAAAATATAAAAGGTGTTTGATCTTTCGATTTGA
>OZ024922.1:10848205-10865705 GCA_964017225.1 Netelia inedita
TATACATATATGCAATTTTCATCCCCTCGTGGCTCACGCACTTTCTTTCCCTCCGTGCATGTAGCACTCCGTATCGCGTACAACTCGAGCCCCCGTTCTAAGCTTGAGCCTTCCCTCCGCGCAACTACGTGACAGCGCTTTGCGGCGTCATGCGTATGGTAAAAAAAAAAGAACGCAATGCGTCGACCTAAGTCGTCGTTCTCGACTGCCTCTTCCTCGTCGACGCGAGATGGAAATTCTCGACTCTTTTTTCTCTTCTTCTTTTTCCCTCTCAATATAACCCTCTTCTTCCACCCACTCGTAGGCACCCCCAGCGCGGAGGGACGTTTTAACTACCTCCTTTTTTTTCTTTTTCCCTCGACTTTATTTTTTTTCTTTCGTTTTCCATACCTACCCCCGCCCCCAGAGTGAAACGCACACGTAAGTACCGGTCGTTACGAATAGACGCACCGGGTTCTCAAGTTGTACGCGTATGTGGGGGTGCGTTTTTTTATATATGAGAGCCATTATTGTATCCGTGCGTAGGAATCGCGCAACGCTTTTCAGAACCGAGGCAGAGGTATTTCGAAAAACATGAAAAAAAAATGGAAAATAAAATGTAAACGTGAGAGGAACGCTCGGCGAGGGAAGAGAACAAAAATGTGGACGGAAACGCCGGTAGACAAGGGATACTGATGAGGATGGGCTAGGAAAAACACTTAGTCATATATATATATATATATATATACACTCGCACATATACACACGTATGTGCGAGTGTATATTGGACGAGAGACTGTGCTACATTTCACGAGTACGCCCGGCTCTTTCATCTTTTATGTCCATTATGACGAAATGCGTGTCGGCATGGTGACAGTAAGAGAAATGATGAAAAAAATGCGACACGTCGACGGACTTCTGCGAGAGCATTTGTACGCTCCTTAGGGAGACTTCCATACGCGTATAGTGAAGCTTGAAAATTCACACGTCTCTTTCAAACGAGTCGCTGGGTTTTTAGTTTATCGTTCGAATTAGAATTTATCCTCAAATCGATCATTGCCATTTCGTTTCATTCGTTCTCTCCATGGCAAACTTCGAATCTACTATCGTATCTTAATTTTCGTCTCAGTGATGATTGTTCGCTAAGAAACAGCGTTTTTGTATCAACGACATAATTTTTATCTTGAACTTTGTGAGAAAAAACGTATTGCGCGCTCATAGTCATGAAACCAAGTGCGTAGCAGTTTTCCAAGACGAAAGCGAGAAGAACGGAAAAGAAAGAAGGGGACGAAGGCTGGGAGAGCGAAGCGAGGGAGAAAAATTGAGGGTACATAGGGGTGGTGTGTGGTACACGCACCTCACGGAGGCACTGCTCTCTCGCACTTCTCCCGGTAGGTAGGATCAACGCGCCAGAGAGTGCAGCGCCCTGGCGAGTGCTCCGTGAGCATGTTCACCTCTCCCTCTCTCTTTCGCTGCATTTTTTTCTCCTTCCGTTACACACGTCGCCATCGTCTACGCATCTTCGCATGCGAAACCAACCCCTTTCATCAACTATACACGACGAGTCTTTTCCTCCGAACCTCCCTCTCTAACTCTCCCTCTTGCGCCATCTCTCGGCTCTTTCTCGTCCAACACTCCCCCTACGCCGTGTCATTCTCTTTCCTCGCCATGTTCTTCTATTCCATCCTTATATATATACGACACGCTCTGGCTTTAGCCCTTACTCGTCGCTGTGCCTACACACGATTTTTTTTCCTAGCCATCAGAGGTTTTCTCTTTTCATCAGTACCGTTATGCTTTCTACCCCTTTCGTGTTACGAGCAGCTCGTGCGTAGAACACCGCGGCGTTGAGCAACACCAGCCACCCCGCCTTTATACATCCCCTTGTACTTCTAGTCACCCCTCTGTGCAACCCTTGTGCATTCGCATGTACTCCGCTCCCCTCTTTTTCGCACTTTTGCGCTCGGCCAACCCTACCCTACCCTAAGAATAACCCCACTGTGCTATCGCGACGATCTTTATGTACCATGGATTCGTGGTATATAGGTGGTGAAATGTATATGTATACATATATACACGGCCTAGTAACGCAAAGCTGAAGTTTAACCAGTTATTTTACCGAAGGGAATGACCAGAAAAATAAAGTCAATGAAATCGTGGATGTACAATCGATGAGGAAAACTCTCACCGATCTTCCGATTTATTAAAGAAATAATAGATCGAAAGCTTATTTTTGTTAAGAAGTGAGACGTGATGTCAACTGTTACGTAATGAATATGCTCACGACAAACGAACTCAATGTGAAAATTTCAGGAATTACGATTGATTCGATAAATATTATTTTCGACAAAGGACGAAAGGCTGGCCTCGGTAACAAATTGAAAATCGTGTGCATTTTTAATCAACGTTTCTATGGGCGTACGTATAGACGGATGCAGGTGCGTTTTAGTACATAAGCTCGACGAAGAGGAGGTGAAACATCATTCCCCTAAGGCCCATCCGAATAGCTGCTACCAACACCCGCACCCTTCGACGAGCCGTCGACCCCGCGCACTTTCCTCTCTCTGTCTGCTCCCACTCCCTCCCTCTTCCTACGTTACACTGCCTCCGCTTCTTTTTCATCGTCTTCATATATCCCCGAGAAAACCTGGGGGGTAGTATGTAGGTGGAACATCGCGCAAAGTGCGACGTTCTGTTGAGTACCTTAGACCATCACCCAGAAGGGTTCATGCTTTTCACACAGATCTATCCTCTCATATATATATATATATATATATATATATATATATATATATATATATATATATATATATATGGGTGTGTGTGCATAAGTGGATGTGCGTATTTTTATCCCTTCCTATAGCGTATACGCACGTCAGAAAAAGGGTCGTTGTATGGTCTAGATTTTTTTTAACAACGTTGCTACATGACGAGATTTGCCGTGTTGCCAAGCCACGGCTATAGCAACAGCACTACGAGCATGGTCGACCGAGTTTGACGTATAATGTCGATCATAAATTTCCCGTTCAATAAGAAAGTCTCATGGTTTCGTTTTCGATGTTTCAGACTTTATCGACCTCAAGTGGGTAAATCGTTATTTCGGGTTTTTTGCGTTTTTGTCCTAGAGTTTTTGAGATATCGGGAAAATTAACGTCATAATCTTCATCAGCGAGAAATTTCCGATTCCGTAACCTCTCATTGAACCGCCTTTTTGGACGAAAAAAAAATTTGACCCTCGCCAGGTGTCGATAGTCTATATTCGTGATTTACTTTTCTGGCTTTGGGGGGTCCGCGAGGGGTCAATTTTTTTTTCTCCAAAAAGACTTGGTAGGGTCATTTCTGAATCGGAAATTTCCCGCGTAACACGAATATCAGGATTATAATGTCGTTTTGATTCAATTTACCTTTCGAAAGCTCGTAGAACTGAATTTTTAAACATTTTCGCTTTATGCCCGATCGATGAAGTTCGTGGAGCGGAATATTCAAAATTACGTTTTCTTTTAACTATAAAATTCCAACTTATGTTATTGGAAAATCTTTCACTCAATGTGAGAATGCGTTCTAGTTTTATCCTTTTGAATCGTTGTGTGGGATTCCATTCACGTTATGAAGATGCTGAAAAGTTTCCCTTGGATATTCGTACGCCCAATTCGTCGATGAAAATGACGATTAAATTCATTTCTCATGCAGCCTAGCGTCGACAGGACGGAAAATTCTGCCTGTGAATGACGACAACGATGACGTGAGTGGTGAAGGGGAGATTCGAAAGACGACAATGACAATGAGAAAGATTTGCGATGGACCAGACGAGAGTAGGGCGCTACAGAACTTACTTGTCCTGTCATTATTTCGTATTCGGTTGGGCATTCGATTAACATACAGTTGCACGTCTTTCTGCCTCGGCATCGCGTCCATTCGAAGTCTCTCTCGGTCTCACTCCCGATTTCTTCGATCCTGTCCCTTGCTCCGAATATCCAGCCTTCTTAAATTCTTTCAATTTTTTACCCGTCACCCAAAATATTTATACACGCGTTCAAAAAACAATATAGTATAAAATGAATCTTTTCTTCCCCGTAATCTGTAGAAAAATTATATAGTGAGGTAAGAATTAACTTGACTGTATTGAACAGATTTGATCGCCTATATGCTCGACACGTTTAATTCAAAATAATATTACCTAAAATTTAAACAATACGATCAATAATCGGTGATTTAGATAAAAAGAATAATGGGCCATAACTAATTGAAAAATAAGAATAAAGCACAGGAAATCATATGGAGCTAATCACAATTTTTCTTTTATGTTCCAGGTGAGTGAAAAAAAGATAATCCATAATCCTATGGCTAGTTTCGGTAAGCTAAAAAAAATTTTTAAACTCTAGCACGAAATTCATCGATTCGTGCTAATCCTCCGTTGCAATATAAAAATCACGCAATGCAGTGTTCGGACAACTGCAGTCTCCTGAAAATCGAAAAAATTCGAGAGAATCGTAAAACGTCGCGCGCATGAGATAAAAAGGACGAGAAGGTGTTCTCACTGGGATATGCGCCATCCATTCGCGAGTTTCGTCGCCTTACACCCGTACTAACGTATGGCGAATTGATATAACCGAGAGACCGAGAGTAGTCGCGAGATATGGCTCGGGGTTTTACGGTCCAGGAGAGTATGCTGATGATCCGCGTATTTATCGACTTTTATACCTAATAATCATATCCTCGCCGACCGACCTCTCTCGGTTTCTCGCTTTATTCATTTTTTTAGAGATAATCCCTATCTTCGAGCCATTACCTTTTATTATCCTTCACAGCGTTGTACGTGAACCGATAGACGACGATATACAGCACACACGTATAGAATATTCTACACCGATACTCAAAATTTCATTTATATATCAAAAGTACAATAACGAGACATCAATATTAAAGATTCTAATCTCCACTTCTTTCGCTCTTAGTTCGTGCTAATTAGTTCAAAGATATTAGGTACTGTTTGAAATATCATTCGATTTTGGTTGATGTAGAAAGCCTTTTCCATCTTTTTACGGTTGCATCAAGCACCAAACAAGTACAAACGTTAATTTGCAAAAATTGTATGAAATTAGCAGACTTAAATTATCGAAACAATAATTAATCAGATTTGAAATCGTCGCAAATGGGCGTTGCTCGTTCGAATAAGGAATTGTCTATATAAACGTACAACCCATTCGTAAATATTAACGTACATGTTCCAGTCAGGTCACTCGAGTCTACATACACTGTCAAAAATAAATTCATACACATGAACACGTGCGGGACACTGGCCCGTTATATGATGCACGACGATTCTCACAAGCCACAGTCAGTTCCGCAACGATATAACTAGCAGTTCTTTGTCCGAGGTCCGGAAAAAACAAGCAAAAAAAAAGAAAAACTGCGCGAAAAGTCTCGTAACACCTGTCCTTTTGTACAACTTCTGCTCTCGCCTCTAAAGAAACAGAACGAACGAGATCGTACAGAAAACAAGAACCATGAGAAACGCGAGTCCCCTCGGTAGAGACGTCTCTCGCCGGAAGAAAATATAAAAAATGCAAATAAAAATACGAAAAGCGATTGAAACGGATACAATAAGAACGTAGAAATGAAAGCTCTGGTTTTCTTCCACCGTTATAGTTGCCATGCAAAGGATGCTGATCAAGACAAAATCCGAGATATTCGATTTTTTCCAACGATCATGCATGCGTATTGTATTTTACGAATATATATGTATAAGAGGGGTATTTATTATATGTGGGCTATATAGTGGGGGATACGTGATGAGACGTACGGATTTATCGATCGGGGTTGGCGGAGGCGAAAACACTATGTATATATATATATACATATATACACATCAACCGGGAAGTATTTGGCTCGGGAAACAGGACAGAGTGATCGCGAGCATCTCGATATAAGAGAAGCAGAAAGCAAAGAGAGAGAATATCTTTTCTTATGCCCCATGCGAAGAAAAAAACCGGCACATTGCGCATATACGTATCTTTGGTTACAGCCAAAATATGCAGTACTTATATGCACGGTGTATACGTATATTTCTTATTTCTTTTTCTCTCTTTCTCTCTCTCTCTCTCTCTCTCTCTTTATATATACATATGGCGTTCTCCCAGAGGGCCCTAAATTAAGGCAAAGAAAAAAGGAGAAAACGGCGAGCGGCCCATCACTGGCCTTGCTGCGAAGCGCGTACACTGCATCGCGAAGCGATTCGCAAAAGCGAGACGTGGGCGAAAGCGCGAGAGATGAACGTCTCTCGCGGAACGATCGAAGAGCATGAGGTGGAAGGGAGAGAGAGAGAGAGAGAGAGAGAGAGAAAAGTTTCGGTGCAGCAGCAATGTGAATGCATAGTTTCAGGATCCTCTTCTCTCTCTCTCGCTCTCTCTCTCTCTCTCTCTCTCTCTCCCACTTTCTCTCTCACTCCCTCACCCCCTCTCTTTCTCTCTCGGAGCGACACGCATCGATCAATCATTCTGCTAATTATGCCTGCGCGATTTCTTTCTTTCGGTGATCGTGGTCGCGGCTCGCTCGACGAATCGTCCGGCCGATGACCCGATTATATATATATATATATATATATATATATATATATATATATATATAGAGAGAGAGAGAGAGAGAGAGAGAGAGAGAGAGAGGTCCTCGTGCGTGTATGTGTTCGGTGATCCTTCGTGCATGCGAACGAAAATCGCAGAGTCCAGAGCTCGGTGGCTTCCTCCGATACTGCCCACTCGTTGTGTCGTCGTTCCTTCGCGTCCTCGTCGTTCTGCGACTGCGAAAACGACTTTGAGGAACGAGACAACGCGACGAATTCGAGTTCTGTGCTTTTCTTTTCACGATCTCATCGAGACTCGTGACGAGAGACAAGCGCCGAACGAAGAAGCGGGGATCGCACAGCAATGAAGCTGAGGTGACTCCTTGCCACAGGCTGAAAGGGCTCGTCCAACGATGATTCACTTTTTTCGACCTCTTTGCGACTGTTTCTTCGAGAATTAATTCCAACGGCCTTTTTAATTCACCGACTGAAAAAAAAGAAAATTACACGTTTCACTTAGATCTCTTCCATTATCATCGCATTGTTCGCTTTTACGAAAACTCATAAATTCTTCGCCTCCGCGGTTGAGTACTGACGCGCATGCGCAAAGAATTAATTTATTTCTCGATTCGTAAAGAGTCAGAAGTCGAAGAAAATATTGTATGTGGCATCGTAAAAACACTGTAAATTTAAAATTATTATCGATGAATATGTGATAAGCATGGAAAAGATGCAGAGGGTGGACGGTTAAGGGATGGAAAGAAAGCTGGGACACAGCGAAGCACCGAAAGTCTTTCCGGAAACCGGACTTGTAGACCGGATCGGAGTTTCGTATTAAATGAAATTAAGTAATTAACCGTTTAACCGAATTACCACCAATGCATGGTGAGAACGGACGTCAACAACGATGTTGAAAGAGCGAAGGGTGGAGCAAATCAAGCTCCCGGGAGAAAGGGGGATTTTGTTCTCGAATGAAGGAACGTTGTAGTGTCGAGTATCGTGACTTTTGTTTCGTCCCGCACCGTGAGGATTTCGCCTCGTTAATTAATCAGAGACAAGTTTCGAGCCGAGATCCGTCGCGAGGACTTTTACTATGGGACGGTTGATCGCAAGAGGGAGGAAGAGAACGAGAGAAGAACCGCCAGAAACAAAGTTATTCGAAACGGGGACGAGAGAACCGACAAAAAACGAAGAATCCATTACGAGATCGGTATCTAGACGATTCGGATTGGTTCTGTGTACATATATATATATATATACAGATGTATATAATTCTTCGGTCTCTCGCACTTCGCCATTCGCGAGTCAAACGATTTTAGATTATCTTATTTTTTGTTTTGTCATTTTTTAAATTTATTTTTTGTCATCGTTCTAATACGAGACAGCGAGGAACAGTCGAAGATACAAACACTATGAAAATTCTCGACTTAATTGATCAATTGTTCAATAACGAAAGCTGAGACGGAATAAAAATTCCAGCCATCGTTAGCAAAAAAGGCATTCGAACGTGGATAATTAATTACTCAATTTTATTAGCCCGATACATCGAATATTTTGATTGGCTCATTATGATTGTCGATAATATTAAATTGATTTTTTATGATAAAATATCAGTTATAATTTCTCAGCTATAATTGTTTATAATACTTTAATAATTTTTTATATTTGTTTATAATTATTTAATAATATTATTCTCATTTTTAACTAATATTTCATAATTTCGATTATTTCGATAACTCGGTACACGTAACCGCGTCGAGGAACTCTTATTGGCAGATTCGAAGACAGAAAAAATGTTAGACGTACAAAAATGCGACTTCCTGTTTCAGCGTTAATTAAGAAGGGTAAAAGGGTACGATTTGCAATACTTCGATAATCGATATCTAGCTAAAAGTCCTTGGGGGCCAATGTTCGTGGATTTACGATACGACATACGCGGCTCACAAAGATGTGCAATAATGCCGCGTGTGCATTTCGCATAGAGGCAATTGCGCGTGTGTACGATCGTCTCGCCCACGCGTCACCGATACATCGGCGCATCGGCACGAAGAGAGAATGAACAACTGGCGTCTCCACATATAGCGCGCGACCGCGGCGAGATCCTTCGCGAGTCGATATAACTCGCGGTCTTTTATCTCCCGCTATAATACATTATCTCTTTGCGCTCTCTCGCCAATGACTCTTTATCCACGACAGTAATTATCTGCTGTAAAGTAATTAACGGTAGCAATAAACATCCTCGCGAGTCCCTCGTTGCCAATCTCGCGCGCGCTCCCATATTCGCGGCTCACATGATAGAACTTACGTACTAGGTATAGGTACACTATATTTGTGTACGTATGCTTCCACCCGAGGGCATGGAACACACGATATATCGCGGCGTTACCTAGCACGAGGGAGTAAGAATATACGCCGATAAAGAAAAAAATATATAGGTCTTCTTGCCCAACGAGCGTAATTATCATAATTTCGAAATGAGACTGAAATTGAAATCTTTCGTTCCGAGTCACCCCCTTTATTGTCGACAACGAACAATCCGACGGAACGAATATAGACAAAGCCACGTGATTGCAGTGAAATGCATTAGTCTTGTCTTCGTGTCATGTAGAGGCTGTTGAGATTGCAAGGATTCTAAAATTGCACCAGTACAGATTTTGAGCGCATCCAATTCTGTCATTCTCGTTTGCCCGCGGGACATAAAAACGCACGATTGTCAAATTTATTTTCAGACGCATTAATTTCTTCGCGGCTGAAATGAACTGGAGTGCTTTATACATGGATTTTCAACAAATCTATTTATTATCATTGTTTCTAGAAATACGTTTCGCCATTATTATATAACAATATCTTCACAATTATTGGCTGGAAGAAAACATGATTGTTTAATTGAGAAGAATTCTCGACAGGTCCAGCAACGTATAAATTACTCGAACGTATCTTTCGAATCTTTCCAAACGAATCGGTAAAATCTCAAAGTTCTATCTATTTGTATCGCGTGGCGTTGAATTCTAGACCGATGAAATTATAACGGGGCAAAAATAAAAAATAAACGATGAAAATAAATAATAATGAAAAAAGAAAACGGTGTCAGACCTTTGTCGGAGAACGTGCGGCACACGGTGAGCGGGCGGCTGCCGGTGCGACTCGAGCCTATTTTCTTAATCCGGTTTGACAGGGAAGTGACACGGTGTTGTGACGTGTTCCAGACTTCGGGCCTTCGCGCAGGTCCCGTACACTTCGCGCATACGAACCTTGTCTCGAACCCCCGCCCCTCTGGAGTATAGAATTCCTTCGCCCCTTTTTTTTATTCTCTCCTCGCGCCGTCTTCCATATCCATTCTGCTCTCGCCTAGTTCGAGAAATTCTATGAGTCTCTCTACCTCGATGTAGGTAAGTTGATCTATTTCTCGTAATAGAGGATACCCAACGGAGACTTCTCGGATCCTGTTTGTTCTCGAACGTTCCACGTTCGGGCCGTACAAGTGTACCGAGAAGCCTGCTTTGATTCCGTAATCCGTTTGGATCGATTGAAAAAGTGACGAATGATCGAACATGGCGGGAGATTCTCAAAGTAAAAAAAAAACAGGTCGAACAACGTCGTACTATTATTTTCGCCTTAGCAACGTTTTTTCTTTTAACGGAAATAATACTATACGTAAGAGAACAGCTGTCGGATCGAGCTATTTAACTTCAATTAAATTCAGTCCGTTAGTGATAAAAAGAAAAATGCCATCTGCGAACGTGACTCGTAAAATCGACGATCATTAACGCCGAAACTTCAATAATCAAAATTACATCACACGCTTCGGTACGTTTTCCTTCTTTCATCACACATCGATACACGTTATTTATGTTCCCCCATTATTTCGATTTCGACACCTAACCCACCCTCTCTCCCTCGCACTTCACCGATATTATCCCGGATCATCGTCGACCGCGAGACTCGTTTTGGGACGCTTCGTTGCCTCGGATGCAAATTGGTCACTCGCTCTCTCGTATACATACGGGCCTTTAACATTGCTTTATAATGTACGTACATTTGTACGGGGCACGGTAATTCGAGAAATTGTCCGGTTCGACGTAACCACCGTCGAATGTTTTGGTAACCCTTTAAAATTAAAGGCACCGATTACGATGGAACGAGCGCGCGAGAGGTGGGCCGCGACTAACTATTTAATGCGACCTTCGTGACGAGAGAAGGAGAGAGCCACGAACGGGAAAATTATAGGGTACGCAAACGTCGCGAGAGGACCTTGCGCGTCAAGAGAATGGGGAGGGCTGGGAGGGGGGGGGGGCATGAAAAAGTCGACTGTGTCGTTTCTCGAGCTCCCACACCGTTGACTTTTTCATTTCTCACACCTGTATTACCCCCTGACGCATACGTACGCTCAATATAATACATTTAATGTATTTCTCTCCCTCTCTGTCTTTCTCTCTCTCTCTCTCGGTCTCTCTCACTCTCACTCTATATATGTATATATATATAATAGCGCTGTATGGTTTTGGTCACTCATCATTACGCCCCGAAAATAACCGGTGAAAACACTACCACTGTACTTATTTCCATCTCGTTCTCTCTGTCTTTATCCGCTGCGTTGGTTTTGCCGCGTGTGGCACGTTATAATATCGGCACACTCTCACGCGTGTGTAAATAACGAGGCGCGAGAATAATCATTTAATCATGTCGCATGACAAAGTCGTATCTCCCTCACGTGTTTGGTTACGGTTCGGGACACAAAAAAAGACGAGCCGACGTGTGGCCGTGAGTTTTGACGCTGGAAGCTTAAAATATTTGCAAAAAAAAAAAAAAAAAGAAGGACAATTTTTCGAAGACGTATACTTTTATCGAAATTGCTTCTCCATTAGAACGAGGCGAAGGTCGTTATTACGAATAATGCGAATATTCGTATTCATACGGGCGAAGAAATGTACAATCGACAGGATCGTGTAAGCAATTGTATATTTTTCGCGACATTTCGCGCGACCGGGAGGAATGATAAGAATATAATAAAAAAAAACGAAGAAAAAAAGCAAAATAGGGTATACTCGTCGATATTCCGGAACGATTTTTCCCCGAGCAAATTCGTTTTTCGCGGCATGACGGACGTTCGGGGAGTCGAGCGCGTCGTATATGAGGGTAGATATATATCTTCGACTCGCGTAGGTATACACCTACGTGTAGGATATGGGTCATTGGGTGAGTGTGCGACAAGACCGACTCGGTGCAAATTCACACCGGGCGAGAGGGTTCGTGTAGCATCGGTGAAAATGCGCGTCGTGTACGAGAGCGAGTGAGACGGGGTCGCGGACTAAAGGGTTGCACACGGTACGAAAAATTCCGTGCGTTTCAAACAGCCCTCCCGCAACATAATGGACGCCGGTGGTAGATGTATAGGAGAGAGGGCGAAAGACACGAGCCGAGAGAGAAAGAGAGAGAGAGGAAGCGCAACGAAGGTAAAAGAGAAGAAGAAAAAAAAGCTCAGCTCCCGGGTAACAGCACATTTCAAAGGAAAGTACTCGGCGGCATATCGCGTCTACGGGTTCGCTTGCACTGCAGTCACGTACTTCTAGTATAGAACATATTTTCTCCCTACATATACGAGATACAGTCTCTCGATTCACTCTTCCATGGAGAAAGAAAATATATAATCGAAATTTACGCAAACGTTCGCTCTAAATGCGCGACATTTATGCGCGAGATAACGTTTCTTTTTTAAGTCGCACGACAACGTCTATACGATTACTTTTTAATAGAAAGAATGAACAATGTTTAAGAAATTTTTTTTTTTTTTTAACAATACAATCGGATGAGATCGAGGCGAAATGGAACGCTGGATAAAAAATGTAAAATTCGCGATGTGAAAATTCTACGCTAGGGCGATATCTGATCAATATTTGAGGCAATGATAAATATCACGGAATAAAAAATCAATCATAATTGATACAGTGAGCGGTGTTTCATTCGACCGCGGTCTGTCCGAACGCGCAATCCCTCTACATAACGACCAGTTCATGACTCACTTTAAAATGCAGACTAAATTTAGGAATCCATGTGCGCTACACGGACTCAAGCAAAATGGCCGATGTAGAGACGAAAGGTAGCCGGAGAATGCATGCACGCTCGGTCGAAAGCTCACCGCTTCTGCTTCTTGCTGCGCCTGCAGTAGTGGCACATACAGGGAAGTAAGTACAGGAGGACAGTTGAACAGAATTCTTGGGCGCACTACGAATTGCGTCGAGTGCTCTCTCGCGGCCTGGCTCTTTATCTCATCTCTCTCTCCCTCTTTCTCTCTCGCTCTCTCTGTCTCGCTAGATCTTTCTCTCATAAGAGACCCCGACGTCCGAACGTTTTATGCACGAAACGAGGGAGAAAAAGAGAGAGAGAGAGAGAGAGAGAGCGAGACACAAGACTGAATGTTTGCTCAGTCGTCTCCGCCTCGGCTCTTTGTATCCTCGCGTCTCCTCTACCGGCTCGTTTGTCTCTTCGGATTTGGCCTGAAACCGTGTATTAAACAAACAGCATTAATACTCGATCGCGCACTCGCCTCTCGTTATTCGTGAATCTCTCGTATAAAGTATAAATATATCTTGAGTTGAACCAAGAGTCGACCATTCAAACATTGCACTTTCTCTCGTACCCTTTCGATCTCTACCGTCGCATCGACTCGTTTGTCCCCATATCGACCCTTGACCCGCGATCATCCCAAAGATTCTCCCAGTAATGTTTTTCTACGTCAAAATTAATTCTCCATTCCGAAAGTTAATTTTTGTTTCTTTTATTATCGGTCAATTATTTCATTCGGCGATGGATAGAGAGAGAGGGAGAGAGAGAGAGAGATTCGACTCACGAGAAACTCAACTGTAACCGTGGAATAATAGACATTACGGATTTAGTATCCAAGTAGACGGATACACACTGCACGCGTTTCTCGTCGTCGTCGTCGTCGTCGTCGTCTTGGTCGTCCTCTCTTCGGCATTGCCGTCGGGACGTGCGCGCGATCCGCACCCCCTGTAGCAAATCCAGTCATCTATATGTACGTAGCGTATACCCACACATGCGTATACATATACAGGGTGCACGCGGTCTCTTCTCTCCTCTCGTATACCTACATACGTACGTACCGCCGGCGTGACGTCGTTTATGCAGATGTTCCGGACGGTCACGTGACAGGTACATGCGCGAGTGAGAGTCTCGCTAGTAACGAGCCGGTAGGATGCACGTACGGGTAACGAGTAGTGATCGGTAGGTACGTATAATGACGCTCAGTGAGTGGAACGAAGGGGCAGAGAGGGCCGAAGAACGGTGGGGCTATGGAGGGAGTGAGAGAGAGAGAAAGAGTTCGAGGGGGTGGGAAGAGGGAGGCTTCCCAATCGAAATCTTTCCACTCCTTCGGACGATTTACCGCGTAATGGGTACGCCGTATTAGTCCTCTTAAAAGGACTACTTCTCTTTTCTCTGTATAATACCAACTATTACTACCACTACGACGACTACTGCTACTATTATCGAGCCCCATTCGCTACTGTATAGCGATATACTGTTTGCAAACTCGCGTTCACTCTCTTCTATCTGGCCATCGATCTTTCTGGCGTCGTTGTTAAACTACACTACAGAGGCAACCGATCTACCTCTCTTTCCCTCTCTCGCTCTCTCTCTCTCTCTCTCTCTCTCTATTTCTCTTTCTCTCTACATTCGCTTTACTATATGCTTGTCTGGACCTATAGATGCAGGCACTCACATAGCCCTTTAATTAGCGAAAGTGTATTTGAAAAATATCAGCTCGATGTAGGTAGTCCGATTCCCTCTCGTTCATTGGACTCTCGATCAAGTCGATTGGAAATAAGGTTCATCGTAGTTCCGTTTCCATGTCTTCGTTTTCATTATGTTAGGAATTGATAAGATTTAAACAGTATTCGATACGATGTTTGTATAAAGAAAAGCTTTTAACAAGATTTTAGTATTTTGATCGACGAACGAATGTACTCGAGGTAGACAAAAGGTCTGTCGATAAGCGAATTGTACCAAAGACAAAAAAATTACTTAACTCGATCTTAGACTAGATATTAAAATTTTCATTTCATCCCTTGTGTTTGGCGAAGGTAATTCTCCTTTCGTTGATGAAGCAGCGACAGGATGAAGCAAGTACCATCGTTGATTATACGGCGACCGAAGGAGCATATAGTCCTCGAACCAAGTCTGAGGTTCTCTCGCTGTGTCAGATTACATCGTGTCACCTCGGCTGGCCCGCGTCCTGTTAACACTACTATACGGCTTGGTCCTTCGGCGGTCAGGCTCTCCGTGTAACCAACAGGAATATATATATATATATACATAATCGATATATCTATATATATAAAGATACATATATAGACGTAGAGCCCGACACCGCACACCACACCAGCCCCGGCCACGAAACACACGTGTTAACATCTTGTCGTTCAAACCCCCAGGACCCCCGTCACACTGTATCGTCGACCCCGATCCCGAAGGTCTCTTACTCTCGTTTCTCCTTCCACGTTCCTTCTAGACTCCATTTCAACGTCCCTCTCTTTCTCTCTCGCTCTCTCTCTCTTTCTCTCGTTTATCACCCCTAGCCGAGAATATCCAGCCTTACGTCGGTGCCCTGTTGAAGTTTCGAACCGATAAGGACATGCAGCGCCTTAGCAGATTTTTAACCAGGTCGTACGCCACGCTCAAAATATTTCACCGCCAGCTTCATACCTATACAAATATACATACATATATGTCTGTATCTATAGACGCGTTGATACGTGTTTCGTCGAAATTTATTGAATCTTGTCACGTCAAATAAAATCGCGACAGTCTCTTATCGACACTCGCCAATTCCTGTTTCGCCCGTACACGCCGATGATCCCTTTATGACGGTTGAATGGGATATGCTCGCATGCTCTCTCCCTCTCCCTCTCTCTCTCTCTCTCTCTCTCACTGTCTGTTAGCCGATGGTGATGCACCAGCCTGACGGGGTGTACTCCGCTGATAAAAAAAATTGGTGATCCAGCGGAATCGAATGAAAGATTTATACATTGTAGTCGCCGTAAGCTCGTCGAGAATTTAATGCGATATAGAACTTTTTGTTTTGTTGTTTTTATTCACGAAATACTGGAAGCTGTTATTCTAGGGGATTGGAAAAAAATTGTCGAACTAGCTATTGTTTACTATGTTCCTTAGAATTCTATCGTATTAGTATTTACGATTATAATCAGATTATTATTGTCTTAATGGGAAAATTTAATCGTCCTGCAAGCGCGTAGTTAACAACATGACAGTTTTTGTCTCATTAGTATCGAAAATTATCGCAACAAGTATAGAAATCGATGGAAAGTTATCGTTATTTGCAACACACGTTCGAGCTCTCACGACTCGTTCGTTGGCCATAATCGTGTCATTTCACAATCATTGATTATTGCCGTACGATCGTTCGATCCGTGCGACCGATTAATAAACCCACCGTGTTTGCTAACTTCGAGCATCGAATACACGGATTAACGAAGTTATGCGCAATTGGAGAGCGTAATTAGATAGTTGATTGGCGAAGTTCTCGAGTTCGCCCCCTTGAACCGTACGGTCCGTGTGGCACGGTTACATGGATAATTAAGCTGCACGGAATTCGGCAGGAATCGTACACGTTCTCGAGTTTGAATTGACCAACGGGCCGAAAAAGAGGCCAAAGTGTACAGTTTGTTTCACAAATCAATAAAGTTTCGATCGAGGATCGATAAAGAATAATCACCAAAAAAGAACAAAGAAAAATCACAAATGTATTCAAACGATAAATTATCAAACGTTCGAGGATTACCTCGAACAATCGTCCGCAGAAATGTAGGCACGTACTTATGGCCATCATACAGTAAGAATCGTTTTCTGAACACCCAGACAGAAATCGACCGCATAACTCGACCCGTTCGCGATTACGAGAAGCCCGCGATTCCACTTTTATATACACGCCATTACGTCTACGAGAGTGAACTAGATCGAAAAGTGCGCCTCGATAAACCACTTCCTACGCTTCTCTCGAGTTCGCCGAGGCAAAAGAGGGCGCGCACACCATTGAGATCGTTAAATCGTGTCCGGCGCTAACCCGCCACAGCTCCTGTTGGAACATAACCGAATAGACCCTCACCGCATATCGTCTCACCGTCGAGTCCGGAGAACTCCGGATCGAGGAAAAAAAGGGACACGATCGTACGTCGCGAGCAAAGAGCCCTCTCCGATTACGATAAACCGCAAATGCGAGAATAGATCTCAACACGTTGTATCGCGGTCGTGAATTTTCGCAGTTAGCTACCGGCGATCCGAGCAGGAAGCTGTGGGCATTGTGTACGTGAGGTTTAAGCGACACCCTTGATTCCAGGCCGAACAGTAAATTCTCCTTCCCTACAACGTGCGTATCGACCAAGGTGAACGAAATGGTACTCAAGAAACGGCAATAACCACTGATTGGCTCCGTCTTAATCTCCCGCGAACGAAACTAATGGACCGATTGAAACAATACCGGAGAATACGACCGTAGTCGCGGTCTCAAAAGCAAGCGCTCTTCCAATCTCGAGTAAAAATTTAAAGCTTATCTCCTAGCTTCTCTTTCCTTCGCAGTTCCTGACCCTTTGTTCAAACTGCAACAGGAGATGCACCCTAGGTTTATGCCGTGCCCATTTCTCGTAGGTGGTTAGGTACGCATTTGTACGTACGAATTTGTTCCTTTTTTACTCTGTGAATCTCTCGAGCTTTCTCTCTCTCCCCCCCTCTCTCTCTCTCTCTTTCGTAGAGTTCGGTTGTACCAATGGGGTTTCCCAGTGCATAATCGCAAACCGGGCCAGCACCGAAGCTGGAAACAATGGAGCTCTCGAGCCAGTAGCAAAATGCTACCGCTGCTGCGGCTGTTTGAGAGACCAACAGCGGCACATCGGCATTGCCCGTAGACCTTTCGCGCCCGCGGTCTTTACC